>JAOBRD020198935.1:0-26086 GCA_027575215.2 Hydrozoanthus sils | reverse complement strand
CTTTCAGGGGAACCATAACTTTGGGGGAACCACTACTTTCAGGGGAACCATAACTTTGGGGGAACCACTACTTTCAGAGGAACCGCTATTTTCGGATTTCTTCTGTACTGGGAAGCACACATGCCCTTTCTAGTGTTAAACTAAAAGAGCATGTTTCCCTTTTTTAGTTTCATCACAAGGCAATTTGTCACGTGGCTGTTGACCTAATTCACCTGTTGTCAGAGTTCTGTGACCAACTACAGGAGTTTGATGAAGATTTGCCAGTGAAGATCATCGATGTGAGTTTCCTTTGTGTAGCACAAACCTATATTCTAGTCAATTTCAGTCGCAAACGTATAGTAAGTGCATGAAAGAATAATTAGTATTGTGTGGAAAATCTGAATGGTAGAAAGGCTGGGTTCACATTGTGTTAAAGGAAGCCTCCACTGTTTAACATTATTGGTCTCAAGTGAAACGTATATTACGCCTGTGTCCATATCAGCAACTCAAATTTGATAATCCTGTACCTAAATCTAACGCCAAACAATGTAGTTTAATCGTTTCTACGGTTTGAATTTCCCGGGAGACGCCATTTTGAAATGTGGCGTGTTTATGTGAATACAATATCAGTGAACGAGAGGGGGTCTGGCACTGCAACCTTAACACGTCGCGTTTCAAAATGGCGGCGCGCGGAAAATTCAAATCGTGGAAATGATCAAACTAAATTGCTGGCGTTAGGTTTATGTACAAGAACATCAAACTTAAGCTGCTGATATGGACATAACAAACCATCTTAAGATCTCACTGAAAAAGGCTCATTACTTGGAACAACATAGGAAAACCGAAAAGCTGTACAACAAAGCTTTATCACTACTTCTCCTTTCCGCTTCAACAGAAGGTATGGACCTAACGAAAATTTTGTTCGAGACCAAGAGTGTTATACAGTGGCGAACCTTTAAGTTGTCGTGTGTGTGTTGCTTAAGAAGCTGCATTTCGGGAATGTGAAAGAGGGGCTTATTCAAATGATTCAATGAAGATGTTTCATCGTCGCTTGTGCAGGTTTTGTGCCAAACAGTATTGAGCCTTTTGCCCGGAGGGGACATGTCACAAGTTCAGGAAGACAACAAGGTGTGTGAACATAACGCATTTGTATCGGTGGAAAGTTAAATTGATCAGTTCTATTGGAGGTAAAGGCAGTTCTTTAGTATACCGTTGTCAGCTGCAGTACATCATCCGTACTTTCGAAAAATGTTTGTAATGATCGACTACGGTGCTACATCATGAATAGTCTCCAAACTCGGCAACTGTTAAAATTTCTAACCATTTCTTATCAGTGTTTCAGGTGATAGTTTTTCAAATCAATGTTACAAATTTGTTTGAATTTCTTTTGATACATAGGAAAAAAAGAAAGACGTCAAACATATTATGTTGCTTTTCAATAAAACGTCTGACTTAAATTTCTTTTATAGATTTACGTCTAGGAACTTTCTTTCTAGGTTTTGTCCAAGCTGTTAATGACCCTCCTAGACTGGACGATGCTAGTACCTATATCCAAACTTTGCGCCAAGAAAGGAGATGAAGACTTTGGTGTTATATCGAGAATCTTTCAGGTTTGCTTGCCTTTGTTATACGTGTGGAAATTAGAACTCGGTTTGCATGTTTCTAAACTAGTTTTACTTCATGTGTTTTACCAAATGTAACGGCATAGTGCTTAGTCCTAGTAGCATGGGAAAAATTACAATTTCCATGCACCAAACTTCCCTACTTTCCGTGATTCATCTTAAGGAATTATCTTTCATAGTATGTTTAAAGTTTACTTTGATTATAAATTACCCTATTCTTACTCTATGTTCAGGTATGCTTACGAGCCTTTGTAAACAAGTAAGACGTCACAGGTTTGTTTGCAGTTGCAACAAGAATAGAACTACAGTTTACTCTTTCTTAAGGTTTTTTGCGTTTGTATTTTTTGAGTATGTGGTTGAAGTGATGGAGTGCAGCTTTCCGCTTTTGATGTTTACTAGATTTTCAAAACTTTTTACAGGTTCTCAAGGCTGCAGTGACAAACAAACCACTCCAAAAGAGGCGTAAATCCCTTAACATTTCCAGTATAATTTGTGGTGATACCCGTCCGGTCAGACTTGCTCGCATCATTGGAAATGTAAAGAAAATATCCTCTGCAGCCCCGTACAGTCCTTCTGTTGGAGGGGAAACGAATAGTAGTGATGTTGAAGGTTTGTTGTACAGTTCTTCTGTTGGAGGGGAGAGGAATAGTAGTGATGTGGGTTTCTTGTACAGTTCTTCTGTTGAAGGGGAAAGGAGAGGTAGTGACTTAAAAGGTTTGCTGTACAGTTCTTCTGTTGGAGGGGAAAGAAATAGTAGTGATATATGTTAGTTATACAGTCCTTCTGTTGGAGGGGAAAGGGTAAGTATTGATGTAGGTTTGTTGTACAGTCCTTCTGTTGGAGGGTAAAGGAGAAGCAGTGATTTAGTTTTGTTGTACACCTTCAGTTGAAGGGGAAAGGAGAAGTAGTGATTTAGGTTTGTTGTACAGTTCTTCTGTTGAAGGGGAAAAGAAAAGTAGTGATGTAGGTTTGCTGTACAGTTCTTTTTTAGGAGGGGAAAGGGAGAAAAGAAGTAGTGATAAAGCTTCGTTGTACAGTTCTTCTGTTGAAACGGAAAGGAGAGGTAGTGATTTAGGTCTGTTGTACAGTTCTTCTGTTGAAGGGGAAAGGAGAAGTAGTGATTTAGGTTTGTTGTACAGTTCTTTTGTTGGAGGGGAAAGGAATAGTAGTGATTAGAAGGTTTCTTGTACAGTCCGATCTTTTTTCCTAAACAAGTGTAACTTTTACAAAGTGTCCTTAACCAAGAAGTAACATTTTTAGTAGAAGTAACAATAACGATAAAAATGATAATAATTGTGAAAATAATTTGAGCCGCAAAAAATATTCACATACATCAAAATGTTAATAATAAATTTGTCATACTTTTCTTTCCCTCTTGCATTAAAAAATAATGTAAATGCGATTATAGCGATGTGTTTTCTCATTAAAACGCATTAAATGGCTGACCACCACCATAGTCTAATGGAAATACTACCATTAGATAGGTTCAAAGCTCTGTTAGAGTAATTTGTGCTTGTACTTTTTGATAATGTAAGAACTCTCAAACTTGAAATAATGCCGTAGTGAAGTATTCTTCTTTTTACAGATAGCGCTGTTGGAACACCAATTCCATTTGACATACCACCAAAGTCAGATCCGGTTCATCTCACTGCTCAAGCGGTGAGTGTCCAACGGTTTAACTTGTTTTATTACCGAAGTAGATTGTGGATCAAGTTATTTAGCAGAATGTGTGATGAACTGTATTGCTGCATCGCTAAGGTCCTTGGCATCGTTCCCAACCACTTCTATCACAGCCCTTGTAACCATACAGTAATGCACTCACCCAAACCCGTTTTATGGAGGAGTGGTTCTGTGTGTTTTGCTTTGCAGTACGTTAAGTATGACTGTTGTATGATCTTAGACTTATGTTTTAGTGCTACTTGATTGAAACTGGTCAAGATTTGGAAGCCGTGGGCTATTTTTGTGAAGTTCAGTAACTTGTTTTTTGGATATGTTTATTTATTGTAACTGTTTCCCAAATTTGATTGCTTTAGCGTTCTCCGTGGACAGCAAGCCTCACGGAAACAAGCAACTTCAAGTTAAGCCTTCACACTGTTTCCCTCCTTTACAGGCGTTGTCTCATTTGCTGAACCGATTGGGCCACTTTCCTCTTGGGGCTGGTTCGTCAAGGCTGGATAGCTTTATTGGTGAGCATGAAGACAACCCGAGTGCAGAGAATGACGAAGTGTCACCGGCAATTTTTGCATCTCCTAATCTCCAGGTAACATACTTATGGACGAGTGTTGCGCAAATCTCATTGTGGCATTTCGTAAAGGAAACTAACGGCCATTCTTGTTATCATTTTTAACAGCATGCACGTGTGGGGTAATTAATACATGAAAAAATATATAATGCACAGCAAAATATGAGTTTTTGAAACAGTATTCTCAGATTAGAATTTTCATTAGCGATAGTTTTAACTGTTATTTGCCAAACTTATTTCAGGAAGGTCTATGCTTCCTTTCAGAATAGCTACTTGTCATCCATATACTTTTTATTTGCGTTTGTTTTAACGCCATTATTTTAATTTTTCCATCAGTTTTGTGTGATAAACGATAGCGTGCTGGTCTCATTGGTGGAAATTCCTTGTGAGGTAAGTTCAACCAAAGTGATTAAATGTTAGGCAATCAAAGAAAAACCCTGTGTTTTAACCCTAAAACTCCATTGGAGTTGGAGAAGCACTGTACTGTTGATCATGAGGACTAGAGATTCTGGTGAAATACATTTAAGCTATAATTATTACTTCGGCTTGGTGAACCAGAACACAGCCTGAAGACTATTACATAAACTCATTGCTAGTTGAAAAAAGCTAGAAAGTTAATTGAATATACGTTTCTTAGTATCTATGCGAAGTAGAATGAAACCAAAGTGAGGCAGCGGTCCTTTAACATTTAGAATCAATTTGCGGAAAGATATTGAATGCTTGTAAACACTATCACTATATGTCGGTTGCACTTATATTGATACATTGCACATGCTTAAAGACTCAATTAGTGTATGTCAGTTGCATGTGTATCATGGATTGTACATGCTTGTAGACCCTGTTATTGCATGTTAGTTGCACGTGAGCTTCATTTTTTTTTCCTTTAGGAACGAGAAAAAGAGGAAAGTGAAGATTATCCGATAAGAGCGAAAACTCAAGTGAGACTTGTAACACGCGATATGTCGGGAAAGCATGCTTGGGATTTCACTTTGTTCTATGGCCCCAGAACCAAAAGAGCGATATCACAGACCCCCTTCCACGGTATGGCATCAGTAAACCTTAGCTTACATTGAAGTGTGCTACTGTAATGTGCTCAGTGTTTGATAGCTGGAGCGGTTTTAATTTTGTAAGAGAGCTAACGAGTATGCCTGGATATTAAGGTGATTGAGAAAGTGACTGGGAAGTAAACAATGTTTAGAATATCAACAGAGCCTTCTCGTTCTTATTTTCGAGTTGCTAATTTCAAAACAGAGAAAACGGATAATGCAATGTTTTTCACATTCCTTAAAAATAATTGTGACATTGTTTAGTATATATGTGTTTGTCATTTGCTGGTGTACCTTTAAAGGCAGTGTGTTGTGAGTATTTGAAGTAAGGTTAAGGGCTCATTGACCTGCCAAAAGTTGATTATCATTAACGCTTTGTTAATTTTCGTAAAAACTCTAAAACAAAGTATTACTTTACAGTTTTTCGTTTTGGAAAGTTTTCTTGGAGTTGACTGTAGTCATACAAGAGACATCAACTGAAGTTTTGACAGTCTAAGTGAAAACCTTTTTGCCCGATCAAGTGCAGAGTTGATTCGCATTGCACTGTTGTTTTCATGTGTTTGGTCCTTTTTAGGTGTTGTAACAACAGAAGCTGAGGATAGGTTATTGAATTCCGATAAAGTTCGTTCAGACCAGCGGAAGAACAACCTTCTAGAGGCAATGAAGAGAGGCAGTACCATTGCCTCTGATAAATTGGATGAAGTGAGTTCTAGTTGTCATGCTTCCTCCATTCCTTCTCCCCCCTTCCTTCCTTCCTTCCTTACTTCCTTCCTTCCTCCTTCCCTTCCTCCTCCTTCCTTCCATCCATCCTTCCTTTCTTGCTTTCTTGCTCCCTTCCACCATCCCTTCTTTCCTTCCATCCTTCTTTCATTCCTTCCTCCTTTCCTTCGTCCCTCCCTCTTTTCTTCCCTTTCTTTCTTCCCTCCTCCTTCCTTTCTTTCTTGCTTTCTTCCTCCCTTCCTACTCTTCCTTCCTTCTTTCCTTCCTACTCTTCCTTCCTCCCTTCCTTCCTACTACTATTCCTTTCCTCCCATCCTTCCTTCCTCCCTCCCTTCCTTCCTTCCTTCCTTCCCCCCTTCTTTCCTTCCTTCTTTCGTCCCTTCCCTTTCTCCTCCTTTCTTCCTTTCTCGCTTTCGTGCTTTCTTGCTCCCTTCCTTCATTCCTACCTCCTTCCCTTCGTCCCTCCCTCTTTTCTTCCCTTTCTTCGTTTTCTTCCTTCCTTCCCTCCTCCTCCCTTCCTTTCTTCCGTCCTTCCTTTCCTTCCTTTCTTCCTTCCTCCCTTTTCTTTTTTTCATTCCTACCTCCTCCTTCTTTCCCTGCTTCCTTTCCTTCCTTTCTTCCTTCCTTGCCCCCTTTCTACCTCCCTCCTCCTTCCTTCCTTTTCTTCCTTTATTCCTTCCTTCTTCCTTTCCTTCTTTTCTTCCCTTTCTTCCTTCTTTCCTTCCCTCCCTCCCACATCCTTCCTCCTCTCCTCGCTTCCTTCCTTCCCTCCCCCTCCCTCCTCTTCCTTTTTCTTCTTCCTTCCTTGCTCCATTCCTTCCTCCCTTGCTCCTTCCCTCCCTTATCCCTCCTTTCTTTTTTAACCTTCCTCCATCTCTTTCCTTCCTCTCTTCCTCATCCACTTCTCTCTTCCTTTGTTCCTCCCTTCCTCCTTTCTTTCTATCTCCGCTCTTTTGATCCTCTCACTTTCTTACCCTCCCCTCGCTCCTCCCTTCCTCCTCTTTGCCCTTCTTCCCTTTGTTTCTTCCTTCCTTCTTTCCTCCCTTCCCTTCCTCCTCCTTCCTTCCTTTCTTGCTTTTGTGCTTTCTTGCTCCCTTCCTCCATCCCTCCTTTCCTTCCTTCCTCCATTCCTATCTCCTTCCCTTCGTCCCTCCCTCCCTCTCTCTCTCTCTCTCTCTCTCTCTCTCTCTCTCTCTCTCTCTCTCTCTCTCTCTCTCTCTCTCTCTCTCTCTCTCTTTTTCTTTCATTCTTTCTCTCTTTCTTTGCTTCCTTTCCTCCTTCCCAGTCAATTCAATTCAACCCGATGTAACACATTTGCCCATCCAAAATGGCCTAAGTTGACCAGTGAATAAAATGAGAACTTCTTACTAAGTAAGCTGTTGTACTTGAAGGTTCTGGAGTATATCGGCAGCTCAAGTAAAGAGTGCATAGTTTTTCCCGATCTCGCGTTAAATGAACCGCCACCTGCCCCAGAAAACATGGAATCAGCGATGCAGCAATCAGTAATGGATGCCGTTTTGGAACAACATGGTACCGAACAGCATTTCACAACTGATGGAGACAAAGAAGCCAAGTAAGTTTACCAAGGGAATAGACTAGTATAGTTTAGGTACTAATTAAGGCCTGCAAGTCCTTCCAGACTTTTATTGTCCATCAACTGGGTCTTTTTCCTCCCCTATGACCGCTCTAGCGAACTACAAACTGATAGTTTTGTTTTGAGGATAGCTTTGATTTTCTAAGACTCCAAGAGTTTCTGTTAGAAATTCTTCCAAGCGGAACTGAACAAAAGAGAATTTAAAAGGGTTTTTTTGAACAGTGAAATAATGTTTGTCATAAACAGATAAATAGTTATATGCCGGGGTAGACACGTTCACAGTCTAATTAATCATAGTTGTACATAGCGAGGCTTTTTATTTCCTATCACTGAAATCTGCAGTGCGAGTGCAACCGAGGTTCAACCACCAGTTTATATTGATCCAACCTCGCCTTTCCAACTTGGACGGTTTCTGATCAGCGAAGTTGGACTGCTTACGTGGGAAAAGAGGTGAACTTTTGGTTTCTTGCCAATACATTAAATCAATTATTTTTATTAACAATAGTGTACGATTAGCCTCAGCCATCCATCGGACTTTGTAAAAGCTACAACTTCATTGTGATGACTCTGTACGATCAAGTACGGATATTCGACAGTTTTAACTGATAAATGAAATAGTGGATGAAAACGAAACAGTTACTTTATTGTAAGAAGAGAGATTAGTTCATGTTTGGTGAGTGCGTATAATTTTTGTCTTTAAGGCCATACGTGTTGTCTTCAAATTTGACATCTTGATACTGCTGCAGCCGAAATTTTTTGTTTTTTAACATACCTTTTAAAGCGTGCAGCCATACCCTGGAGTGATTCGGGCTCATAATCTTTGTTGTCATCTTTCTTTTCCACTGTTTGTAAATTAATGTGCTGATGAATAGACCAAGTTAGTCTGAGGGAATATTTTCTACAGCTCATGACTCGTCTTTTAGTGTCAAGAATTTCTTCTTCAGGGCAATATTCTGGCCAGTTTTCTTTCTGACGGGGAAAGGCGAGAAAACCGAGATGTTTATTTTCTCACTAGTGAAAATTTTTGTCTGCGGCAGACACTGGTTAGTCAGACACTAATTTTCATTAGTTAGAAAATCGTCCGACCAATCGATTGCCAGCTGGTTTAAACATGTTTATTTATCAAATTATGTCAAAGCAATTCTCAGTACATATATATGATAGTATCGAGTAATCGTGTTAGATGATCTGAGCTGCCCAGGTTTCTAGTGGTCAATTTCTTGAGGCCAAGACAAGAGGCAGAACCAGATGAAGGCAAAATATATTTGGACTTGAGTCAGTCCTCTCAATGTATTTTCTTTTGGATTGAACAGATCTTGCTTGATGTAATTTATCTTTATCCACTTTTTTTTATTGTTTTCGTGTGTGTTTGGTCATTCTGACAACGTTAACATTGACTTTTCCAATATCAAGTTATTTTCTTGCCTTTTTGTCTATATTATTTTATGTTTAGTGTGAAAGGAGTAATTTTTTTGTGGTAGAGAATTCTTTACATTGATTAAATTAGTTTTAGAGGTTTCGTGAAAACATGTGCTCACAGGATACTTTTTTCCTCTTTTGTACAAGGGCAAGGATAGACTTGTTGAAGAGAAACGAAAAGTTTCTTAGAGAGTTGAAGAACCTGGACAGCACTAGGTGGTAAGTTGTTAGATATGTGTTTTATCGTATATAGGCGCACTGCAATTAAAGAAACCCTTCTCGTCAAAGTATTACCTGTTTGAAGACGAGTTGAATAAAACTAAAGCACACCATTTGTTGGGAACAAGCTTGTGTTTAGATAATGTAAGCAAAATGTTGTGGAGATCAGGTAGCTGCATATTTCCAGGTGTTACTAAGGGGGTGGGCCTTGGTGATTTCAGTACTAATGCAAGCACAGGCTGTTTTATGCAGAAGAATTGTAGCTATTATAACAAAAATGCATATTTTTAGAGAATGGAGGACATTGCAGTGCAGTGGCCGAACAGTTAGTAATCCTAGGGTCGTGAGCTCGAGCCCCAGTCAGACCACTGTGTTGTGTCCATGAACAAGACACTTTACCTGACTTTGTTCCAGTTGACTCATCTGTATAAATGAGTACCATTTCTGCTAGGGGCTAACCTGCGATAGATTAGTGTCCTGTCGAGGACAGACTCTCATCCGCTTAACACTACAGAAAGCGGAGGTAAGCGCTAGCCATATGAGCCACTTAGGCTCGAGAAAGGATTTAGCTAGACCGGAAAATACCTTCCCTTTCCCTTCCCCATGGCCCTTGCACTGGTGAAAGTAGCGCCCAAATAAAACTACTGTAGAACACGCAAAGTTGACATTGCTTTGCACGTTAAAAAAAGAAGTGAAAGATGATTATGTACTGCTTTCTTCTGCGAATTTTCCGTTTAGAATGATAAGCTGTTGTAAACAAGTGCAAAGATCAGGACTTAAGTCAAGATCTAATTTTGATGGAAAGTTCGTCTGATCTATTATCATCTTTAAATATTTTCATATTTGTTCGGTTTTGTGACTTTCTTCGTGTTAACTGACAAGTCACTGATTAATTCAGTATCCTTAAAACAAGCTGATTACTGTGATATGCTCTCTGTGTACAACACCAAATTGTTGTAGGCAAATGGACTGTGTGTATTTACCTGTCTGTGAGAGTATCGAGCATGGTTCAAGGGGAAATTCCTTTGTTGTGTGTTGCTTTTGTTTTACTTCGAATTGTGTTGTTCTTATTAGAACTGATTTGACCTGACAAACTTAGGCCCGTTTATAAGTTACGCAATAACTGCTACGAACTGTTAGCTTTTTTTTCCGAGGACTGGTTATGCCTTTCCCTTTTCTTTCGCTGCCTGTTTGATTAGTCACTCGACAATTGACTGAAATGTTGACCCCCGCGCTCTCACGTCCCAGTAGCTTGGGTTATTGGAAACTATTCATAGGAAAGCTGTTAGTTAATCATTCATCTTTTTCTCCTTCAATGTAAAAAAGCAATGTTGAGATCGCAGGTACACTATGGCCACTTTTGTATTCGTTTTGCTCCTGAATTCCTTAATATTTTTACGAATTTATAAATCAATAAACCTTTTTTAAATTTACTAATATAAAGTTTTACATGTCCAACTTGTATGCCTTGCTTATCTTTTTTTCATTCCAGTCGCGAGACCCACAAGATTGCTGTGCTGTATGTGGCAGAAGGACAAGAGGACAAGACCTCAATAATGTCTAACTCGAGTGGGAGTCAGGCCTATGAGGACTTTGTGGCAGGTCTTGGATGGGAGGTAAGCTTAAAAGGTGTAGTAGTTGTCGACAAAGCGGATTCACCTTTCTCTGTCAGTGATGTGACTGAAACCTTTGCTGGACTGACGATCGCGACTGGTTGAAAAGGTTTCACCTAATGTATAGGACTATGCCGTTTGTCGATTTGTTTTCATTTGGCCATTATTTAATCATGCTACTGGAAAGAAGCTCTAACAACAGCTTTGCTTGGACTGGAATCAACCACCTCTTGAATTACCAACCTCGGCTTAAAACTTATTTTAATATAAACTTGAAACTTTTCTTACTTTAGGTGGACTTATCAAAACACACAGGATTTATGGGAGGTTTGGAAAAGAATCTGTCCACAGGAGCAACTGCACCATATTTTGCCTCTTCAACAGTGGAGGTCATGTTCCACGTGTCAACACGAATGCCTCTCGCTGCAGATAGTACTGGGTTTAACAAGAAGGTTTGTTCATTACAAGTCAGTCATTTGTGAATGTAGTTTTCATGGATTTCCTTGAGGAAGTCAGTCCCCAGGATCCCAACGAACCTGTTTCGTTCTCAGGAAAAGTGGTTGCAATCATAGCTAAACCCACTCCAGTTTTTATCTGTAATTACCAAGCCAAGATGCTTTTTGTGCAAGTAATTCATGCTTGTATTTACTAGGTTCGTCATCTTGGAAACGACGAGGTACATATCGTCTGGTCTGAGCACACACGAGACTATCGTTATGGAATTGTGAACACGGAGTTTGGTGATGTACTGATAGTAATCTACCCGCTTCCAAACCGCTTATTCAGGGTACAAATCATCAAGAAACCCATGGTACGATTTTCTTCTAATAACTTAAGATTCTTCTTGAGCAATGATTCTACAAGTTAAGTTAAGCGTATATTCGAAAGCTTTTTCAGTTACTTAGAAGTCTGTTGCTGCAGCTGAAGAGCCAGGATCGGCGGGAAAAGCATGGGGTTGATTTTTTGGTGTTGTAATAAAATTTTATCACTCGGCATTAAATGAAGGCTCTTAGGAATTCTCCAACTGGGATAGTTTTATCATTTTACTCATCTTTGTCAGGTTCCGCCATTTGGACCTCTTTTTGATGGGGCCATCGTAGATAGAAAAGTGCTTCCAGTTCTTGTACGGACAACAGCAGTCAATGCAAGTCGGGCAAAGCGGTCTCAGTTGTCTTTATATCAAAAATAGTATCCTTTATTCATTAAGATAAAATATTAGTGTACCTGTTTTTGCATTGTCTTGTACTTTTTCCAATGTACACAACTGAAAGTACGCTAAGTACGGTGCGTTTCTTTGTTCTCTGGGGCGCACACAGTGAATGGACTCTTTGGCACACACAAGTTTGTATGTACTCTGTGGCGCACACAAATTGTATGTTCTCTGTGGCGCACAAAAGTTTGTATGTACCCTGTAGCGCACACAAGTTTGCATGTAGTCTGGCGTACTTAAGTTGTAATGTACCCTGTGGCGTACACAAATTGTTTGTTCTCTGTGGCGCACACAAATTGTATGTTCTCTGTGGCGCACACAAATTGTATGTTCTCTGTGGCGCACAAAAGTTTGTATGTACCCTGTAGCGCACACAAGTTTGCATGTAGTCTGGCGTACTTAAGTTGTAATGTACCCTGTGGCGTACACAAATTGTTTGTTCTCTGTGGCGTACACAAGTTGTATGGTTGTGTGGCGCACAAAAGTTGTACGTTCCTTTGGTGCACAAAAGTTTGCGTATACTCTGTGTTGTACACAAGTTGTATACTCAAATTGTATGTACTCTGTAGTTATTTAGTTGAGAGTGTGTAATTACCAAGTTATTCTGTGTTTCTAATTTTTCCCTAGGGACTTGTACTACAACAGCACTTAGAGCAAAAAGTTAAAAATCTGCAATTAGTAGAAAATGAAATAAAGTAATCTAGAGGGGCGTTCCCTAGCGGGTTTTGTAGTAAAAAGAAATTATCATCGAGCTGCGGTAAACACGCTTGTGCCTTAACTCCCTGTTCAGTTATGAAGAACGAGCAGAATGCATTAAAAGAGTAGTTTCACTCCACAAAGATTGTACGACGTTTGAGGAGTTTTCCACCAAGATGTTCTACCCCATTCCTAAATACCAAAGTAGACCAGCCACACCTTCAACAGCTCTTGACGACGCCCCATCTCAGCTCATTCCGCACGTCCATACAGCCCCAGGGTACCTGACCCACGCGGGGGACAGCTCCTCGCTTCGACAACGATCCCAGAGTTCTGTTCTATCACAAACAAATCCAAAAGATCAAAAACTGAGTAAGTCTGTTACAAGTATTCACCTTTACTCTTGTTGATGTTTTTATTACAGTTGTTTTTAGTTTGATGTAAGAAACCGATCTTCAATTCATTTCTTTCTTTATTCCTTGAGATCTGTTGTAATCTTTCA
Organism: Hydrozoanthus sils; assembly: GCA_027575215.2. Classification (NCBI taxonomy): domain Eukaryota; kingdom Metazoa; phylum Cnidaria; class Anthozoa; order Zoantharia; family Hydrozoanthidae; genus Hydrozoanthus; species Hydrozoanthus sils. The sequence goes on along the minus strand of JAOBRD020198935.1, from coordinate 13,224 downwards.
TAATGAACTCAATTTTTGAGCCATGAAATGCCGAAGGCATGAATGCCTTCATGTAATCAAAAGGGCTCTGTCACTCATCGACCGACCATTAAACTTTCGTGGCCAGGGCCCTTATTTTTCGCATTCGGCCGAGAGAAGCGTAGGTTTTACTTTACTTGAACTGGTTTTATAAACCAGCTTGCAAATCAGTTTGCACCTTTGATTTTTTTTTGCATCTCATTCATGCACCAAATACAGTCGAGGTACAGCGAAGGCTCAAATAGGTCACTCTCTGTCCAGCAGTTAGCCCTGCTTTTAGGATGTGGGCAAGCATCTTTAAGTATACAAAGAAGAAAAATGGCGGAATCTCTCATGCTTTGCATTTTGCGTTGCGTTAGCAAAATCAACTGTGCAACTATTGAATTTAAAGTCTTGCTATGGAATCGAATTAGAACCTTAGATTAATGTTACCCAAGGGCTAATCCGACAAACTCGAGCAAGATCGAGTTGGTTTCGAACCTTCGTTTGTTAGGCCAGCAGTTTTAAACTTATACCAAACATTTAACAGAACCCGTGTCGCGATCGTGACTGTGGAAGGGGATTTTGGTATTTTTTAAATGACAAGTGATGAATCCTTTGAGTTAGTAGAAGCAAAACCAATTGCGATTCCCGAGCGAGGAAATATTTGTGCATTCCTGGAACTTATATCCCTTTAGAGAAAGTTTTTTCCTTTATCTAGATTCGTCCTTTTAAATATCTTAATAACCGAGTGCGAGGTCTGTCCGAGGAAATATTTTCCCGAGGTCTTTCACAACACCGACCGAGAGAAAAATTACCCGGACAGAGCGAGCAAACAAGGTTATTAAGATATCTATTACATGGCTTCAGTCTTCGATAAGTAAAAGAGAACAAACGATTATCTCTGCGCGCTCGCGTTAACAAGAAATCGATCAAATAACTTCCCGGTCCTGTATGAGAAGTTTTTTGGACCGATTTTCAGCCAATCAGCGCGCAGGATTTGGTTATTGTCCCTAGAAGCTTGACCTGCAATTAAATAATATATCTTATTCTATTATTGTACGGATGTGATGTATCACAAGCATCAGAACGTGGCTTAAATTCGCGCCTTCAAAAAGCTTTGTCGAATATGGTGAAAAGAAATATATCCCCTTATGACTGGGAATGTCGTGTTTATTTCAGTGGACAGTGATTTGGCAGCCACGGCTATGTCTCTGCCGGACGGACTGGACCGAGTGGACAGCAGTGACCAGGAGGGAACTGGGTCTTCTAAGCATGACAAAAGACGAGTTTCCCTCAAGTGGCGCACCAAACAGTCCAGTGCTGCAGTGGCTGAAGAGGATGACAGCGAGCTCGTTTCAGCTTAGACCATCTTAGAACTGAACCGAATTAATATTACCTGATGAAGGTTATTTTCTAAATGTCGAACAATTGGAACGTTAATCGTAGTGCTGCCACAACCCGTAAAACGTTCCTCGGAAGGTTTACCTTCTCGCTTGTTTTCTTGCCGAATGAGGAGGTAAAAAAAACGATTTCGCGCATTTGTTGGTCATACGTACGCACTGGGTTTTCGTATTTGCACGATACAATACTTCCGTTTGCTCGTTTGCTTATGCTGCGGCGCACAATGAAATATTTCATTAGGTAAAAGCAGTTTTTCACTTACACCCTTTTAATCTCATCCAGTTTATACGTATACAACCTTACGTAACCTCCAAAGTTTGTTTAGGTACGTATACGAGAAGAGAAAATCATTCAAACAGGAAAGTGCTCAAAGTGAAGAATGAATTTTGCTTTCGTTTGAGAAAGTCGCTTTATTTCCTTAATTGGGACAACGATGAACGTTTTTCAAAATACCACAGACTACAATGTTTTTTCCACTCAACTCGATTCGAAATAATGAATGGTTATTTTATTTTTAAGAAGCGATCGAATGGGATTCTTCGTCGAATTATTTGGAGGAATATTTTGCAGATCATTCCCAGGCAGTTCTATTTTCGTTCACCGGAAGTTTAGATTCGCTTGTCTCAGGAAGAGAACGTCTCATCTTCCTTCCTCTCGTTCGAACTGAATCCACCGTACATCGTTGGAGCTTGTCACCTATTAAGTAAAGCTGCTGCGATCTCAATTTTCGTTTTAAAAGAAACTTACTGTAAGAGTTTTCAATTATTTTATTAGCGTTGTACAAAAGAGAACGACAATTTGTAATATTAGTTTACAATGAAACTGTTTATATTTTATATGAGAGGAATTTGTACATAAGTATATCGTGTTAGAATGACTTGAAAAGCTTTATTGGCCTGCAAATATAAATTATTTGTTACAGTGTAATCGCTACTGAAGAGTAACAATTAAACAAGCCAAATATCATTACAGATCTGCTTTGAGTTTGCCTTAAGACTGGCATTCGTCGCTTATGAGGGTTTAACGACAAGGCGAGTTCCTGCTGACATCATTGTTTACATTCATACAGAAAGATACACAGCGACTAATTTTAAAGCTTGAGAATTCTTATCAAAATTAACGAGTGATCAAATTTTTGGTTCCATAAGTGTAATTTCAAAGAAGAAATAACTAATCAAATCAAAATTGCTGGATGCAAGAACATAATGAGCCATACATTCTTTGTAAAATTTCCAATTTTTAAAACCACACCATGGGAAGATTACTCAGCATATCAATCTCATATTTTCAGAGAAAGGTTATTTTGCAGAAACATTTCTTTATTTAGAAACTTTGTTTCTGTAGCTGAAGAGGAAAGATCAATGCGTATGTTGTTGAGGCAAGAAATACTGATTAACAAAAACTCGCCTAAAAGACGGATGCTGACAGAAGCAACTTCAATGAGATTTTGAGAGTTTTTGTCGGAAAGATTAGAAATTTAAAGTAAACTTTTCAAAAATTACTAGAACTCTTGTTTACTAATTAGCTCACTGTTTATGAAAATACTAGTGTTGCAGGCGTTGCATTGTGGAAATTGAGTATCGAGTCAGGCTTATATGAGGTTGATGGGGGAGGGGTGTTTTGGTCGCATCGTATTACAACTAAGCATGGTCCTAAATTTTTTGATAAATTGTGCGAAGTTGGTGACAGGATAATAAACGCTCTGTACTTGAGTACAGAGTTTTTAAACGGGATAGAGGGAGGAAGTATACTCCCTTGTTTTAGCAATGGGCTCGCGGAATCGAACAGAGGAGGAAAAACAGTTTTCAAAGTTTTTGTTTACTATTATAAAGAGTTCGCACAGAAGCACCTGGGATTTACAAATAAAGTGAAACGTCATCAAGCAAACCCATGCAAGCGTTAGTTTTACAGGATCTCGTTTATGTCAGACTCAACATGATTGCCAACATATTACTCGTGAGTTGTTGTATGTAAAAAGGGAAGAAAGGTAAAACCAAAACAAAAATACCACACGTGGCAAATGATATATATTTACCTTGCAAGAGGGCAAAATGTGACTGATATTGACCAAAGAATATCGCTCGTTTTCTTGGTAAAAATAATCCTTGAACAGAATATTAAGACTACAGATAGCAGTAACATTTTCAGTTCAGTTGCAGATGTATAGAATGAAGAAAAACCCACCGACTGCCATAATAGCGATACACACTAAGGCTGTGAGGATTTCTCTGCGAATTGTATTCACCAGCGGATGTGTTGTCAACATTTTCCGATAAAGACCGGATTTGACGTTTTCTCTTGGAAACGGACAAGCAGGTGTCGTTTTGTGTCCCAAGAACTTGCACAGTGGCTTCCATCCGTCCTTGACGTTAAGAACCAACAGCTGATTGCTGGGTACAATTGCTCTGACCCTCTCGTTGTGCTCGCGGTATTTCTTCTTTAAAACAAACCTCGCGTCTGGGTTGAGTACTCCCTTGCTGAAAGAATTGAGGTGGAACTCAAATTCTGCGTACTTTCGTGCGGTATATGAAAGGGACCAAATGAATCGCGGAGGAAGAAGAGAAAGGCCGTACTTGACATGTTTATTCCAGCTTTCTACCCAAACATCTTCGTTGTCCCGCACAGTTAAAATCACTTTACTATCAGGAAAAGTTCGGAAAAGTTCTTCGCAGAAACTGGCCGGTGGCAAATCTGCCACGGCATCAACGTTTTTGTATTGTGCGGCGAAATCTGGACTACGAATGGCGCCTGTATAGATGTCGAGCCACTCGTTGAGGTGATGGCTGACGTGTTCTTCGAAGTCGTATACTTTGTAGCCTAAGATGCGAAGTGCTTCTGCCAGTGACTTTGTCCCGGTTTTACTGAATCCAGCACAGATAATCTTCATGCTCACTCTAACATAAACAGCCGACCGGTAAGCAAGAAATCAGGCAGCGAATTAGTTGCTGGTTTGATTCTGGGGAGTTTTTCAGTTATGATTATTTACTGATGATTCTTTTCCTCCTTAGATTCAACTCCGAAATAGCTAGCTATAAAACTTTCCTTTCATTTAACAGGTCTTTTGAGGTTGGAACCCCGTTGGTATTAAGACAATCAAAATTAGAATCAATAAATATGTAATTTATGATTCATTATTGCCCTTCAGTAGCATATTATATGAACACAACAAGGCCTCGCTCGAAGCTGTATGTTGTATTCATTATATTAATATGATTTCCGTAGCTCAATACCAAGCAAGGGTCAGTGATTGGAATCATTAACAGAAAGGTTGCACTGATCAAAGGCACAAATATTCCATAAGTTTAAATCCTTGAGGCGCAAAAAGCAAAGCGTAGACTAGTTAGGGTAGACAGGGGGCCTTGTCGATACATACTCAACAGCTAACAGAAGACGTCTTCACTGTGTATTATCGATATGGCACGCTCATGTTTGATTGCATAGTAAAGAATGAAAATGAGTATTAAAGAGCTAGTACAACGTCATTTAGGTTTTGGTAACAAGTTCTAAATTGACAACTTTTTATTCACGACAAACAAAACGGAATTTCGCTATAAGAAGATCTTTATGCAAATAAATTAAAATTTTAAAAATAAGTTATTGATAGTTGTAGAATTAGTTGCCCGTTATAAATTCTTGTAAATTGACCGTACTACATGCAAAACTTCTGCATCATATCTTATGGTTATCCGTATTCCAAAGGTAAAGCAAAGAACATTTTTGTGATTCGTTTCAGTTGATTAGAATCCCGTGTGGAACAATATCAAGTTGAGAAAAATTATCGTTTTTCTTTGTTTGTTAATTTCATTAAAAAAAGCGACGTGTCTTGTCAAGCCATTAGTTGCCCAGAAACGGGATCCTATTAAAATGTTGGCAAAGGATTAATTGAACTATGTAAGACAAACGAACCATTAGTTTATCCAATATGCTTGCAGATTTCCAAGTGTTTTGACAATCTATTTAAGTTAGGTGTATTTTGTTTTGTTATGGTCTCTTCAGAGTTACCCTTAGGCTCAGTAGTATTATGTGATAAATAAATTATCGTCGCCGTGAGATGATGGGAAAAGCTGACGTTTCGAGCGTTAGCCCTTCGTCTGAACATCATCATAGGCTACATGCTCGCAACACGTAAACCCGTGTCTTCAAGTTAGTTACTTTGATTCGTAAAAAATTTATTCGGAAACAAAGCAAACGCTTTTAAATCACGACAAACTAGTACCGGACTTGAAAAAATATCTAAAATTACCACGATTGCTACTTTGCAATCAACTAAAAAGTTATTTGCGTTGAACCATCGCTGTCGCAAGTTTTAAAATGCTAAAATTGTTAATTGGTCGGAAAATAGCTCTATTATTGTAAAAATTATTGACGCCTACGCACGGAACATTTTTTTTATTGAAACTTGTTTTTAGCGTTTGAAACCAGGATGAGCTTAAGTTGTTACTCAAATATGCACGGTGGGTGGGGGGGGGGCGGAATCTGAATGGCGTCAAGAGCCAATGAAATGTCTCTATCAAGAGTCGTGCAACAGTTGTGAAAATTCGAAATTGTAAAACCCTTGCTCGATTTACATCCCCAATAGTGAGACATTTTCGTTAGTTTAATTGAAAGGTTCAGAAGCACTTTAATTTTTTCAAATTTCAGTTAAACTGAAAATCGCCCTAACCATCTCCACTAGCGCCAGTTGAAAATACCAAAGTCTCAAAAGTGCCTTAGAAACACTTTCCGAAGGTTTTCGAACGTTTCCGAATACCTGCGAAGATTTTCCGATTTTTTTAAAAAAAATTATAAAATTGCCTTAGAAACGATTTCGAACCTCTTCCAAAAATTTCCAAATGTTTTCAGAGATTGCAAAGCAATTTTCGAAGAAATTCGAGGTAAATGAGTTAAGTTATGCAACGCTTTCTCGTGGATGAAGAATTTTGCCCTCCATGTCCTAAACATGTCGCCTGGTTCCTCGTAAAATTTAGGATTAATATCACTTGTATTTTCAATTTTTTCCAAATTGCCCTGGTCGCGAAGCGACTAAAACAATTTTTAAAAAAATTGAAAACACTCATGAAATTAATTCTTAACTTTACTCGGCTGCATGCTATTACCAATACTTACAAGACGATTTGACATAGTTTGTCGTCATAGTATACTTCATACCCTTGTTTAGTTCTCCAGTATGTTTTATTTAGAAGAAACTGTGTTTCTGAACAAGAATCGTGAAATAAGTCTAAATTGTTTCTAGTGTGGCCAATACGGCGAATGTGAAGAGTATTTTCTTTACAAAGTGTAAAAGAAGAGATATAAAAGGGTACCTACATTCACTGGACGTGAGGGACGCTACTTTAGACTCGGAGGCCAAGTTGTTGCTGACATGTGAAAGGATGTTGTAGCTGTGTAGATGTGATCTTATAGTCCGATTAGTTCTTTTTTGGGGGATTGGGGGGAGTGCTTAAAGTCCCTATTAAGCTTTTTATTTTTTAGGTTCCAGATGAAAAGAAGAACCCTTTAGTAATAGTAATTTTTGAAAATAAAACCTTTTCTCGCTGTTCCTGTTACATTTTTTGGGCTTGAAGCATGCAATGATGACAGGAGGCATATGACGTAGCACGAGGCATGAAGCAAAGACAATCTTTTTTTATCTCAAAATATTCACTTCTGGCTACAATAGTCACATTGTTTTAACTTTAATCAATGAATTATTCCCTTGAAATTGTTTGAAATAAAAATTTTGTGACACTTTTTAACAGAAATGAATTTTTTTAAACAAAAACCACACAACTCACTGCTGCTACGTCACAGGTTACCAATCCCCGGCCTGCTCGGTCAAAATTTACATTCCAATCTTTTTTTGGTTAAAAAGCATACTTAAACGTGGAAATTTTCTTTGGTTATTCGAGTTTTGAGTTCACAGATGACAACAGTTTTAATCCAAAAAGTAAAAAATTAAGCTTGATAGGGACTTTAAACATACTATTTTTGTATGTTTGTATATGATGACGGTGTTCGCCCCCGTAAGCGCAAAAGGCCGATACGTCTACATATGTGTGCGGAGATGGCTGACAAAGCTAATCGTCGCCTTGAAAAGTCTGTTCAAGTGTGGACAGGAGAAGTGCGTGGACACAATCCGACTCTGCCCGCTGGAGCACTTCGATGTCTGTAACTCTGTCAGTCCACGTCACATGAAGCAGGGTCCAGAGACATCTCAAGACCTTGTACTTTAGTGTCTCAAAGGTGATTAAATCGCAAAAGCGAACTACAAAACCCACCTGTCAAAAAATTTATTAACTTACTTTCATGCAATACATTTTTTATGTTACTTTTATAGCTTAAGTAGCAACAGTTTCTTTCTTATTTTTACAAATATTGTTTCTTGTTTGTAACTTTGCTTGGTTTCATAGAGCATATATGACGGTCCGAAAACCGTCTCACACTGGATCAAATTAGCCTGACCCTGAACACACAGGTCCTTCGGAGCCCCGCCCCGCCCTTCATGTAACAATTCCAGCAACATTTGGTATTTAACTTGTAGCCAATTGGACAGAGCTACAACTGTTGCAACTACCAATAAGAAGTCAACAGGCTGGTCCTCACAGGCAAGGGTAAGCTAAGCCCGGTCACACCCCTTTTCTGTTAATCGGTAACATATATTAGAAAAGTGTCATTTAACTATGGTATACAAGCTTTTATATGTCTCTTAATATATCAGTTTTTTTACGTGACATTGTTGCACAATATCAATGCATCTCAGGATACTACATATCCAACAAACGAATGGAGGAATAATGAATGAATGAATGAATGAATGAATGAATGAATAAAGAAAGCCAAAGTAATTGTACAGATACTAACTAAATATAAAAGAGTATATTCATAATCTAAATGATAGATTTTATACTTCAGTTACATCAACTAAGAACTGTCAGTAACTTATTTTACTTAAGTCGCATAGCTATTGTAATGTGCATGTTTGTGAGTTTTTGATGCTGAAACGAAAATGCTCAAAACCAGTATTGAATACAGGGTATAACCCAAAGAGTTTTATTAAGTTTCGGCTCATGATGATAAAGATCTGTTCAGGACAGTTGCCTCACCAACACTTTGGAACCTGTAGTGTTGAAATTGAAGGAAGCTTTACACCAATTTAGCAACAAAATCAGGACGGACTTCAGATAGAAAGGTTAAAGCTTAGGTAAGGTACACTCTTTAGAATATAAGCTGTATGTAATAACGGTTGTAAGCAGTCGTTTGAAAAAGGTAAGTTCGGAGAAGCAATCTTAAGTGAAAGCATCAGGAGCAACATACTTGTTAGAAATTATGTACACGAGCCTTGTTTACGAGAACTCTTTTGACAAGGACCAACAGCGCTTCACTTTGCTAAGACACCTTTCTATAAGTTTGTAGAAGATGTGCAAAACAAGTACAATGCAAACAGCTCGGCTACAGGTTTGTTTCGGTCCCCAAATCACTATGCTTTGGTAGTGTGCCCTTTGCTAGAGGACTACAAGTTGAGACCTTTGATTTGGGGACGACCCACTCTTCACAAGAGCACCTCATAAACTCTAGTGTGTTGTTAGAATAAGTATCGTTTTGTTTAAACAACTTTTTTTCTACTATGTTTGTGTCATTTTGTTCTTGTTTTTCTATTTTTTGTTCCAACTGAATCGCTTGGGAGTGTTTCCACGACGGCGAGTAAGGCTTGTACGGTTCAAAAATTTCCTTGCAATTTGGTTGAGGATCAAATATACTGAGAGGTTTCTCGGGCGTAAGCGAGGCAACTGACTGACGCAGTTCAGCTCGAATCTCGGTCAAACTGCTCTTGATATCTTTGAGAAGATCATTATCGCTTCCAAGCGTCTCAAGCGAGGCAAATGGCACTAGGTTTGTCTCGCTGCTCTCTTGTGGTATTACAACACTCTCGACAGACTGTTGTGCTATGGAGCCAGCTGGTCCATGCTGATTTCCGTGCAGAAAACGTTTCAAGCACTCAACAAATTCCTCCTTGAGAGATGTCATGTGCGTGGCAAAGTACCTTTTAGTGAATTCTCCTAGATCTTCATCTGTCGTCTTACTTACATCAGACTCGTCGTCATACTCCAGTTCCATGAACGCCTCGTTAATTATTGCAAGAAACATGTTTAACATTATCATCATCATACTCAACACGAAGACGAAAACAAATAGTGGCCCAAAGACTCTGTTGACCGCTTGCAGTTCGAAGAAGTACATGCTGCCTCCTAGTAACATCTGTAACACTGAACGCATTGTGTTGAAGAAACTTGAGTAGGGAAGCAAAGCAGATCCGAAGAGGAGGTATCCAAGCTGGGTGAAAGCCATCAGAATACAGAAGAAAACAACAAAAAACGAAGCAAGTCCCTTAGCAGAGGCTTTTATTGTGTTGACAACTTTGCCAATGTGTTTATCAAACCTCAAGAATCTTAGAAGCTTTATCGTTACTACGAAGACAACAACAGAAAGTAAATAGATTTCTGCTTCAGACCATAACACAAGATAATCTGTGCTTGATGTTTGAAACGGGTTCTCATGGACCTGCTTAACAAATGAGCTTGCGTATTTTTCCTTAAAGAAGAACAGTACAATCGATGCCATGGTTGAAATGACTTGAATAACCGCCATCCAGTTCCAAAATTCCTTGCAGTATTGTTGGAGCCCATGTCTATAAATTTTGCCAATTTCCATAGCAAAGAGAAAAAGAATGTTGATAATAAGTAGCAAGCGGCAAACTTGGTGGAAAGTTTCAAACTTTGAGTTTATAGCACTGTACACAGTCAGTGTGTTGATTTTCGTCCCTGTATATGAACCGCTGGTTTGAAATTTTTCGTAAGAGTACTTAACTGCACTAAACAGCAAGCTCGATGGCTCGAAAACAGTGAACTCGACAAATACGGCAATAGTTCGGTCATCCATCCAATTGTTAGCTTCTAGTTTTTCTACAACATCCATGGCGGTTTCTTCGTTGTAACCGAGATCGGCAACAAATCCCCCACCATCGTAAGTTAGGACGAGGCCACGGTAGGAAAGGGTTTTTAAAGTTCTTGCTGACTGGTAGCGCCAGGGAATCGGGCAGATATTGTTCAAATCAAACTCGCTTGCGAAGACACTAAGATTTCTCACCGGTACCCATCCAGGTTTGTTAAATGGAGTTCTGTCCTCGTTTCTTGAACTATAGCTGAGGATGCAACGATTGAATTTTGATGCAAGAACTGGTTGGATCTTTTCGATGTTGCAAACAGGATCTATTACGAAAACAAATGTCGATGTTAATTATATTGATAATAATTTGGCAAATCAATGCGAAAAAAAAGAAAATGCAAACACTCACTTTTCTTTGTTGTAACTAAAGATTTTAGAGCGCAAACTTGAATTATCTAGTTTGTAAATGATATAACCAGATGCATGGATGTTTAAAGACAAAACCTAGTTAGAATAGAAGACTACACCCTAGTAGGTTTGTATGCACCTTAATTACTTTAGAACAATCGCCTATGGTTGGGTATTTGTGTTCAAACACTGTATGTGAATCTAACTGTGGTGGCCTGTTTCGTTTTAATTGCACGCCGCAGTTCACTTGCAGTTTCTTTAGATTGATAAGCGAAATTGCATTATTTTCTGAAGCCGCCCAAAACAAGGACAAAAAACTAACCTTGTTTGACTCTCAGCTGGCGTATCCGTGGCATTCCAACTAAGAAACCATATCTGTCACTGATGAACCCTTCGTCGTACTCAAAGGGCTGACCGTTATACCAACCAACTTTATAAAGACCGGGAATAAGCTTGGTTTTCACCCACCACCAGAACGTCGGAGTATCACGTGCCTACAATGATTCCAAATTACAGGTGTAAAATTCGTTTGTTTTTTTTTTCACTGACAGGGTTTAATTATGCGTATCTAAAAATTAAACTGTGAAGTTACAGAGGTGGATGTACTTCCATTAGGGTTATTATTTGTTTAAGCATGATTTCTTCTTAAACGGTACAGTCTAAAAAGAGATGAAAGTACAGTAAAATAGTTGATTGCTATGATTGCAAATACAATTAACAAATGCAAGGAACATCAAAAGTTATTTTAGTTTTACTAGAGCTGATCCCCAAAGAGATTAGTGTTTCTAGCCAATTTGGTTTGCCTCCGGTGTTATATTGTTCAGTAGCAACTTGTACAACGATATAAATTCTCGCTAGCTTAAAAGTACACCATAAATAATTGAGCCTAAAAGTTACCAACGTTGCAATGAGTTACAAAAGTAGTTAGGCACTAGATCACAATCGCGGAAGTAACCTTTGACTATACAACCGTAATACAAGTGTAAAAGAAGTGATACTGATATCTCTTTAGGCGGAGAACTCGTTCGACGCTTCTGAGGTTATCCGAATTGCTTTATTCTCGAGAAAGAATTAACCCAATAGGGAACTCTAGGTTCTTTTTACATTCTTGTTTTCTTCTCTCTATTCTCTTCCTCTCTCTCTGGCTCTCTCTTTCTCTCTCTATCTCTCTCTCCGACTCGAGGCTAGTTTACAAGTGTGTATATAGTTTTTCTGAATGACAGTTTCTCATCAGTACTAAAAATTGTTTGAGACACATTAGGTCTCAGGTATGAAATCAGTATATCGTTTACGTGCAGAACCAAACTGCTTAAAGAAGTTGTGAAAAAGTGTCTTTTAGATATCGAGAAAAAGCTGGTGTTCTTAGAACTATATTCGTCATAATTGTTTTAGTTTTCTCTCACGGAAACCCTGCAAACTCGTGAACATTTAGGTTTGGCCACGCCCCCCAAGTTCATCCAAGGCTAGTTTAGTATTCCAAAGTCCAAATTCCAGAACTAGTACTGTGCAGAAACAAAGATTTTTACCGTCAATATCTAGAAGTTTCTATGGCTAAGACCAGCCTGTTCTTGAGTTCTGGGCAAAACAAAATTTGAGTTTCTTAACTAATCGGACTAAACGTTTTGTTACGTTTGTACGAAGAGAGCTGCTAAAGTATAAGTGAAAAAGGTTATTCTAAACGATAAAAACTTATAACTTTCGTGTTTACGCCAAGGCGTTTGTCATTCTTAGAAAAAGGGAGGAGCTTCAAAAAGTTCCAACGACTGAGTAAACCTCATTTTTAGACTATCCTATTTTACATTGTTTTTCAATCAAAGCAGACCACTATCTATTCATGATGGCTGGGGTAGCTTAAACCATCATGAATGGAAAAGGAAAATACCTACAGCTTCTCTTTTTAGTTTTGGACTCCTATTTAGGATACCGTCTTTCTAAGTAGAAAGTGTTTGGAACGTTTTATTATTTTTGACTATAACATGTTGTTTGTTCTCTCAACACTTGATATTTTGAGTGGTTTGTTTTAAGCGCATTAAGAGTAAAATAATGGCGGACTAAGAGCTATTAAAGAATCTCATCAAAAGATGATGAAAACCTTTTTTTGACCTTTTGTTACCTAACACAAGTGACTAGGTATGTTTTGATAGCTTGCTCTGTTATTATTATCCCTTATAGCATTAGCTGAAAGAAGTTTTTGATTAAGGTAAAATTATATATTCTATGTACAAGTAGTGAACCCGTAGATGTGATCGCTCCCAACCGTGAAACTTCATAACTCGAAGAATCGAACATTGTGCTGGTACTGCCTGCTGGCTGTGATTAGCTATTTTAGTTATTCCAGCAGGCTGGCACCTAAGTAAGGTGTAATTATGTATTTATTTGTATTTTTTATTGTACAAAAAAAGGGTGCAAATAAAATGTTGTCATTGTCATTGTCATTGTCATTGTCATTGTCATTGTCATTGTCATTGTCATTGTCATTGTCATTGTCATTGT
>JAOBRD020197843.1:0-26090 GCA_027575215.2 Hydrozoanthus sils | reverse complement strand
GAGGGGGATAAAATGATCTCTCGGTTACAAAAGGGGAAATAGCAGAAAACAGTCATTTGGAGGGGATAAAAATTTAGCTAATCTTTATATCAGTATTTTATATTGTGGCTCGTTAAATTGCTGCGAAACAATAACTGAATAAGTATAGTAATTGCTTCTGGGGCCCTTAATGCTTCATAAGGAAAATCGACTTTGCCTCGAGTGTCTAAACCTGAACTACTCTGTTTTACACTTGGCCTCGCTCATATCACCAAGAGTTGCCTCAATCTGATCGTAGTTAATCCTAGTTGCGAATTGTCGAATTTTTCCGCTTCGAACACGTCGTCATGATAAAACATACCGCTGCTGCACGAGTATTTTTCTTTGATCGTGAAAACATGTTTCATAAGGAGTGAACAAGACGAAACCCCAAAAACTTCTACTCGCAGTGGTTGTTAACAATCTAAATGTTGCCATTTTACGAGTGCCAGGTCAAGTTCAAGTTTGTAGTTCCGGTGCGCGCGCGGCTGAAATTGGTCCTGGAACTGGAACTGGTCCTCGGATCTAAAGGTCTCTATTATTTTAATTTTTTAGATTAAAACTGTTGTCATCTAAGAACTCCAAATTCGAATAAGAAAAAAAATTCCACGTCCTAAGTATGCTTTTTAACCAAAAAAAGATTGGAATGGACCGAGCAGACCGGGGACTGGTAACCTGTGACGTAGCAGCAGTGAGTTGTGTGGATTTTGTTTAAAATTTTCATTGCTATTAAAAATAAAAGATAAGAAAAAAATTTTTTGAAACAATTTCAAGGGAATAATTCATTAATTAAAGTTATAACAATGCGACTATTGTAGCCAGAATCCAACGTTTTGAGATAAGAAAGATTTTCTCTGCCTCGTGTCTCCTGCTACGTCATCTTCCTCCTTCTACGTCATCATTGCACGTTTCAAGACTAAAAAACGTAACATGAACAGCGAGAAACTGTTTTATTTTCAATAATTACTACTATTAAAGGGTTCTAATTTTCATCTGCAAGTTAAAAAAATGAGCTTTATAGGTACTGTAACGATTTTTGTAGGATTTGCAGTTGTTTTTTTTAAAGTTCAGATTGGAGAAAGTAAACGCTGGACGGAAAACATCTTCGAGCCGTCAAAAAGAATGGAACGTCTTGGCTCGGTGTTAGCTGAGAGTTGTAGTGTTATTGGAGTATTTAAGTAAACCTGTCAAAGTCGCCAGGAAAATACGCATAGGAACACGTTGACAAACTCCTTTTGGAGTGTTTCTTCTGCAGAAGCTAGTATTACTTCGAATTCGCAGTTACTCTTACGTTCTGCTGGTTGTAATGACGCCAGAGAAGAAGCAACAAACATCAGCAAGTTGATCTTCAATTATACTTTTCAACGGCGGAATAACTAACATAGTGACGCCGTTGGCCATTTCTGCTGCCTTTAGTCGTGTGAGCGCTTGATAGATACTACTTTTCCAAATCCAGTGGGTAAGACTGCCAGCACATCATTTTCCGTGTACAACTCCTTCACTGCCAGTTCAAGTTGAAATCAAGACTGCGAACTTTTTTGCTCCATCATTCCGTTTCTATCACTCAACACTGTCGATCTTGATGAGACCACCTTGCTTGGTAAATTTCGAATAAATTATACTGTTTCAACCAATGAGAGAATGAGTTTTTTTAAAATTAACGATTTCAGCCAATGGTATTTTGCGGCATCTGGCAGCCGCAGAATTCAAGTATTTCTCCCGTGAGAGCAGGGGTTGGAGGCTGGCGTTCTCTTCGCTTGCGGCTCACTACGCTTCGCCGACTCGCTCTTCGATCTTTGTTCTCGCGGCTTCGCCGCTCGTTGTTTTCGCCTTCGAGAATGACTAGAACGCCAAGCTGCGCTGGCCAACGAAGCACAATCTAAGTCAGTAATGGTAAAAGAAACACAAGCAAAATACGCGAAGTTTCGACGAAATATGCAAGATTGAATAAACAAAAAAACTCATTTTCGCGAACTGGTTCAAGAATTTGGAATAGTATTCCTTTACATCTGCGAAAACTTCCAAATTTTTTTTTTAAGAAAACTTTTTCACACAAAACTGTTACAAATACTTTCAGAGGAGGACAGTTATGTTGAGTTACAAATTCTAATTACAAAAAAACTTGCCCAAAGTTAACTTTATTTCTGTACAATTTAGGCAGTATGTTCGATAGATATCGATTCTCTATTGTCAATTTTAATTTCTGCAAAATGATATCTCTATTTTCTTTCTCGATTCAATTCGTATTTCTTTATTGTACAAATGTTGTCTCTATAAATATTAAGAACCTAAAGAATTAGTATAATACATATTCCCTATATACGCTAAGAGCTTATAAATACTTTAAGTTAACTATGTATATCATATTTTGTTGGTAAAACCTCCGCTTACTGATAAGATATGCATACTTTATATCACTGCCAGCCTCGAATAGCTAGCCACGTTAACTGCGGTTTTAAACATGTAAAACTGTATATAACTACATTGCAATAATAAAGTTGAATAAAGTTATTAATATGCGTTTTACTAATAAACGAAAATTTGTAGGAGGTGTGAAATCTTTGTCGAATAAGCTACAAAATTTCTCGGAAATTTCTCGGAAATTTATTATTAAAACAAACGTACTTTGTACCCGTTTCTTTTTTATTTACCGCTACTATATATATATTAACAAACTATAATGAATATTTAATTTTCAGCGGTTACAAATTTTTTTATTTTTATCGCTCAGAGAGCTAGAGAAGTTGAACCGCCTCATGGTTCAAAATTTAAATTTTGTAAAGTGTGAGTTGTAGGAGGACCTAACCCTTTTATAGCGCAGTTTGTTGTTTAAATTGAATAAAGAACTAATCTTTTTTGTTTCTTGGCTGGAGTTTCGTTTTGAATCGGTTTGAAGAACTCAAAAATTTTCCCATATTTACAGCGATGGCGTGACATGACAGAAGCAAACAAGACAAAACATCAGTAGACGACATGATGGACCAATTTCCAGATCGTTCCCGCCAATTTTCTCAGATAAATTTCCCGCGCGCGGCAGACTTTGTTACGTTTTAGACCAAACCCCGGACAAAATCAATTTCTGACTTTGTTTAATTTAAAACTTTTTTTTACTGATCTACGTGATTCGTTGATAATGATATCTTTCTTTTGTTCTGAGTTACGATTACAAAAAAATTATAAGATTAAGATTATTTACATTCAAAATACAACGTTTCAGTAGAACTTTCAAATATATTTTTTTACTACTTACGAAAACTTACTTCCGGTCAAACATTTAGGGGGCGGGGCTGCCTGGTGTTCTGGCTACGGCGCGGCCCTGCAACGTGTTGAGGTAATTGAAGTTTATTCGGAACTAGGTAGCAATTTGCATGTATTTAGAGATTCAAAAAATTTTCTCATACATTCTCTTTTATACGGTAGCTGTTATTTACGTATTAGCTAACACATAATTTCTAAGTAAACGAAGTAAGTCGTACTAAAGTTCGTAGTCGAATTTTACGTTTTGGAAGCCTTGTCAGAATCACCTTGTTTTGGAGGTTGTCTATAGATTTTGCTTACTTCAAGTAATCGCTAGCCAAAATTACAGAGAATTGTGGAACACTGATTCGGAACACGTTTTGTAATTCATAAATATACATCTGCAGTAATTCTTGACTTGCACGCATTCCTTAGAGACACCAAAGACAAAAGACGAATCGGCCATTTTGGTGCCCTAAACAAGAGAAATCATCAAAATTCTTTTGTTCAGGGGCACCAACGTGGCCACTATGACGTCACTTGCAAGCAAAAAATTCTTTCAATGATTCGTAGTTAAAAGTTTGAAACGTGCGGCTAATGGAGTCGAGTCATTAAAGAAAGAAAGATAAGGTAACTGTAATTGCGTTTGTCATAACAGGAAGGCACGTATATCTATATACGTGTCTTGGTATCCATGCCCGCATGGGAAATTTCGAAATAATAGAATTTTTTAAAAAACTATTTTTAATCCACTGGCTGTTACGTTTCCAACAGAAATTTATTGTGCGGCTGATGGGGTTGAGTCATTAAAGAAAGAAAGATAAGGTAACTGTAATTGCGTTTGCCATAACAGGAAGGCACGTATATCTTTATACGTGTCTTGGTATCCATGCCCGCATGGGAAATTTCGAGATAATAGAATTTTTAAAAAACTATTTTTAATCCACTGGCTGTTACGTTTCCAACAGAAATTTATTGTTTTTTTAAATCATTCAATTGTTTTACCCAATTTTATGTTTGCAAGGGACATTTTTTGGAGCTATGAACATAAATTTCTAAACAGTGTTTTCATTTTTGTATATCTTAGCTTCTAATCGTCCTTGCAGTAATTGGCCTTGCAATAAGGATCTGTTCAATGTTCCAAACAGTTCAGCCCAGTTTTAAACATGCAACAACTATAAAGTTTTGCGGGCAAACATGTTAACTATACTTTAACTTTTCAGTTCTAGATGGATCTTGATCAGTGGCCCCTCCCAGCTTAATCTACCACTATCTAGAATTTGCACAGTAGAAGAAAACAGCCATAAAAAATATCTAATTTCAAGACAAATGATCAAAATGTATAAGTCGCCGAAACGTCTGAAAGTCATTCCGAAAGAGGAACGTAAAAATTAACCTATAATGACAAAGCTGTAAATTGCTGAAGTTATTAGAAATATGCAGTTGGATAATTGCAGTGTTGGATGGCGACCCAACTAAAAGAATGCCCTACAAAAAGACAATACTTTTCCAATCAAAACGGCAACATACATGGAAATTTGCAGAATACTCTACAATTTTCTCATTCAATTTATGGAAAATATCAAAATTAAGAAAAAGAAATTTGTAATGAAACGCCAAGAAATTCAAAATAGAAAAATATACATGGAAACTCGCAGAATACTCTGCCACTTTCGCTGTCAATTTATAGAAAATATCAACTTTAAGAAAAACATTTTTTTTATGATGAAACACCAAGAATTTCAAAATTGAGATAGACAAGGAAAGACTGCAAGCCCTTGTATATAGCAAGACTTGGAATAGTGATCAGGTGGTGCCGCACGAATACTAAGCAAAAGTGAAAACCATACAGATAATCTTCTTTGATTACAGTTAACAAATCATGTCTCTATGCAGCCCAACCTCGACCTGTTCTTTACAAATTCTTAAATTTTGAAAACTTTCAGCTTCAACACCTTTGAGTGGTTTTTAAACAAATTTAACCAATTTCTGTTAGTGTAGCTAATTCAACTGAGGTGTGCAACGTACAGAGACGTTGGTACAAAGATGGTAGTGTTTCTTATCTTACTGAATGACATTGTCAGTTGTTGTTAGTAGCCAAACCTTCCTCCAGCCTGATTAAGAGTATAATTTTTCTATAATTTTGTTTTCTTAATTTTTTTTATTCGGAACTGAGACTTCCGTAAGCTAAGTACTGATGTGTGTTTTTAAAAAAAATACGTCCAGTTTTACCGTAAAGTTCGATTTGATCGAATGGCTTTGTTCTTGCTCAAAGTCTGACGTTACTCGAGTAGAAATTTTCAGTTTTTTCTTCTATTTATTATCTACATATTTTTTGCGTCGCCGAAACATTTTATCATTCCCTAGTAAATGCGAGTCAATAAAATTTTTAAGACGCCTTCGTTTTCTGCATTTTCAGTCACTGCATTAAAGTCGCTTTCAATCCACATTAAAGAAGCTATCTGATCATAAAATGCTTTTGTAGATAGGAAATTTTACTCGATAGCCTCGTGTAACATTCTCGTTTGTCAATTTCTACTAGTGTTGAGTTAAGTCAAGTTTTGTAATTTCACAATCTAACTTTTTGAGCTTTCCTGTAAAGCAAAGTAAAGTAAAGATTTTATGAATTTACGGCAATAGCTCTTAATGCCTTTAATGAGGATATAGTTTATACTATCGTATATCATACACATTATCATGCGTTGTACGGTTACAATAAATTAAGCTGTAGGATAGAACTTTTTAAAATAGAATCCTCACTTTTTTCTGGCAAAATCGATTCTTACCGACTACAATGAGCATATTCTTCGTTCACTGTTCGGTTCCACTACAATTAGCAATCTTTGATGGCATCATAGTTAATCTAGGGACTGGTTATGAAAGCCGGCAAACTTTTAAAGGGAAATACAAAGAATGTGCAAAGATGCTTTGTTGTAGGTTGAACGAGCACATTCTTTGTTTCAGGTGTTAGTGAGAATGTTTTGACTGGCTACTTGTTGATTTGCATTTCAAAACCTTTTGTATTTTGTGCACGTTCAGGACTAGTAAACAAAAGAAAACGACGAACAATAACCTACAACAAAGGTTTCGAAACCAGTCCCTAGATTAACTATGATTGCATTTCTTTCGTTAGCTCGTTCACCACTGATTTGTCTGCACCAATATTTATTTGGAAGTCATACTAAAAAATATTAGTATTGGATGGGTAGGTGCTGCCTTAAACTGACTAGTTCAGCAAATGCTAACAGTTACAGGAGCTTGTTGCACTAGTAAACAGGATATATTTGTTTATCGTCGGTTTGTGAAAATTACATAAACGCTTTGGACGTGCCTAACAGATAAAACGATACTTTAGGTAATGTTAAAGAAGTCGATCTTGCCTGATATCTTTATCTGACTGGCACATCGTGTATCAGTAATTTCAAAGGTCAACCGGAAATCATAGCTGAGTTCTAGCTACCTTACCTAGTTACCAACGGTAGTGAGCTTACAAGGCTTTAAATTAGATAGTAGACCAACATCTGAGTCAGTTCTGGTGAACCTCGACTGAAGAAAAGTAAATTTCTCATTCCTTCTGTAAAAGGTGAGTAAACTCGTGTTAGAAATTTAGAGTTTTTGTAGCAAACATTGTCTCATCTTTTTTGTTCCTATACATTTATTTTTGTACTATTCGTTTTATTTTTTTTCATATGTTTGCATCGTCTATTAGTTACGTACACCTTTCCTATAAAGTAGTAAGGCATTAGCGATGTTGCTAAGTTAAACCAACAATTGTTAAGTTCCTAGCAAATAAAACACCAATTTGTTAAGCGCTTTGGTACAAATGGGATTTATGTTCATTGGAAAAAAATGTGTGTAATAATCTTCTTAACTATGGATCAATAATAAACAAAATACTTTAATCGTGCCCTTTTCAATTCTTAGTCACAATCGTAGCCAGAGGTATTTGATTTGAAATTTGAACCGAAAGTAACTCCTCGTCTTGGATTCAACGAGGGATTATCATACTACTTGAATTGCTATAGTTTGGTTCTCAGGCTATTCTAACTGACTACTAAGAAGTTCCTGTCTATTTGTTGAAGCAATTTTCTTTTCACCTAGTTTTTGTGGCGAACTCTTTAAGATGGAATACAAGTGGCAATTCTTGGTGTTAATGTTGTTGTACGTGGCACATACCAATAGCGTCCGAGGTAAGAAGCTTTGAATAAACATTTTACTTCTGCTGCCAATCATATCCTTTGGATGCTGACGTATCTCGAGATTATCAGCCCAATGTTAAGACAAAATAAAACAGTAGTTTTTAAAGTTGTTTCTTTTGACTAAATTTGAATAAAAAAAAACATTAAATTTTCGTTTCATTTATGTTGAAATGCATGTTTCAAGTTGTTTTATAGGTTTCCATCAATTCAGTGGTCTACATCAGAAAAAATTCTTATTTCAACTTATATTTCAACATGCGTGATTGCAGTATAAAAGCAATTTTTTAAAAAAATAAATATTTTTGTTTATAAATACAAGAAACAGTTATATATTTTCTTTACTCAATTCTTCAGTTTAGTATATCGCTTCAGAGGAGTAGTTAGTAAGTGAATTCTGGTCTTTAGAAATTCTATTGATTAAAGAATGTTTGGCTTTTTCAAACAGTTTCTTTTAGACGAGCACATATAAAAAAAGATCAAAACAAAAAGCGAAAGAGAAGCTTCTAACTTTTGCTGCATATTAATTATTTGGGCTTTCACACAGTATCTTTTGTTGTTTTATTTTCAAAGCTTGCAAATACTTCCCTGGGAGGATTGGGGTTTGGCTGCGTACAATTCAGTGTTAGAAAATTTGCCGGTAAAATACTAGCTATTTCTGACTACTAATATTTCTTTATTTTGTCTTGAAAAAGTGGGAAGGTCAATTAACATTAAAGGGGTAAGGGGTGGGGAGTACGGTGGGTTCGCATGGGGCCACTCAATAAGGGGGGAAGGGGTTATCGAGGGGGATTACGCGAGATTGGTTTTTAGGATCGCCGTTTGAGAATGGCAAACGATCCAATTCAATTCACGACTACGACCACAGTTAATTGAACTATCGTATCTTAATTTTGGATTTTCTATGATCAGTAAACATTAATATTGGTTTTTAATTGTTTTTCAGCAAAATACTGTAATAAGTCATTAGACGTGGTGATTGTACTGGATGAATCGAACACCATTCATGACAAGGACTATGGTTTAGTGTTGGATTTCTTGGACAAGTTTTCTGATACCTTTAAGATCTCGGAAAAAGCCATCCGCGCTGCTGTGGTTTCATTTGGTAAATCATCTAAAGCATGGTTTAGTCTCGACAGATGTTCAGACAATCAGTGCTTCAATAAGACAGTTAGGAACCACATTCGTGCTGCAGATCGAGGCAAAACTCGTATCGACCTTGGTTTAAAGGATGCATCAAGACTTTTTCAACAAGCACGTTTCAGAAACGTCCCAAGGTACGTACTCTTGATCAGTGACGGGGCTCAAAATCCTTGGATAAGACCAGAAACGGAAAATCCAGTGGCAGTTAGAAAGGCAGCAAAGGAGCTTAACAAAGAAAATATCAAAATCGTCAGCTTCTGGCTCAGGTATACTCGACCGGAATATCGTAATCATGAGCAACTATTGATTAACATTTCCAAGAGTGTCTTCACAATGGAGAATGGCGTAGACGATCTGGTTAATCACGTCGACGATTTTCACAGTGCAGTCTGTCCGTCGGGTAAGTATCCTCTCTGTTAACTATCTCTCTCTCTCTCTCACCTCTCTCTCTCTCTCTCTCTCTCTCTCTCTCTCTCTCTCTCTCTCTCTCGGTTACTTTCATTGTTATTCTCACTGTCACTGTTAATGTCACTGTTACTGTCATTATCAATTTTAATGTCACTGTTAATGTCAATGCTACTTTTATTGTTATTTTCACTGTCACTGTTACTGTCATTTTCGTTTTCACTGTCACTGTTAATGTCACTGTTACTGTCATTGTCGATTTCACTGTCATTGTTAATGCCACTGTTACTGTCATTGTCTTTTTCACTGTCACTGTGTTAATGTCACTGTTACTGTCATTGTCATTTTCACTTTCACTGTTAATAACACCTTTACTCACTGTCATGGCCATTTTCACTGCCACTGTTAATATCACTTTTACTCTAATTGTTATTTTCAATGTCACCGTTGATATCACTGACATTGTCGTTGTCATTGTAGTTAGTCATTTTTATGTTCACTGTAAAAATATCATCCCGAGTATAACAAAGAAACGAGTGCCTAAAGTGCTTTTCTCTATACCTAACCACAAAGGCACGGGTGAGGATGATATTAGTGGTAATATCCTGAAAATAGCTGCTCCTACCATATTACCATCTCTAGCTAGAATGCTAAATTTCTGATTGGCACAAAGGGGATATTCATCCGCCTGGAAGGTAGCAAAAGTAACACCCATGTTCAAAGGAAATGGTAGCAGATCAGATTGCAACAACTATAGGCTATTATCAGTTTTACCCGTGCTGTCTAAACTTCTTGAGCAACAAATTTGTGACCGCCTTTGTGACTTCCTAAAAACCAACGGTATACTACACATACTCCAGTCGGGCTTTAGAAAGTCCCACTCTACATAAATGGCTTTGGTAAGACTAGTTGATGAACTCCTATTCAACCTTGACACTGATAAAGTCCCTGGATTGGAGATGATTGATTATAACAAAGCATTCGATCCTATCAATCATGCTCTTCTTCTACAGAAGTTTGGCCAAATCAGTATTGAAGCCAAGTTGTCATGATAAAACAAGTTATGTTGTATGGCTGTAGTGCGTGGGTCCTACTGGAAAGTGTTACCCTCTTGAAATAAAGTTGATTATTATCATTAGTGTTCTTAATGATAGTCTGGCTGTACCTCTCGCATCTTTTGTTTTAGGTTGCGAGGCTATGTGTTGAACTGTTTTTCAAAAACTATACTCATGGCCAAGGAACTTGTTCTGCTTGGTTAAGCTGTAATTAGTCATCATCATTAACATTATTATCATCATTAATATTATCGTCATCAATAACATTATCATCGTTTTATCTTCAGAGTACTGTTTTAGTAATGGGGATGATACACACGGAGCCGCGTTTGTGATCGACACATCGTTTAAAAGCAGTCGCTATTTGGGAAAACAGAAAGAGATTGCGGAGAAGGTGGTTGAGGAGTTTCTTAATGCTCAAAAGGAAAATCACGTTGCTCTGATCTCCTACGGAAGAAACGTACACAAGAGCAAACTATACGTTAAAAAGGATCTTGGGAATTTCAAGAAAGACCTCAAAAGTTTGCAATCTGAGACTGGAGGTATTGTCCTAACATTTGCATGGTAAACTAAGTTTAGGTCTGTTTGTCATGTAAGTTTTTAAGGGTTTTCATAAGTGATGTCGGAAACACCGCCACCGAAGCTTAAAGGAAAACTTATTTAAGAAAGACAAATGTTTTTCCCATAAATATCTTACTGTTAAACATTTTAAAGATGGAAGTTTTAAGTATTTTTGTTTTGCCATATAGTTACATAGCAGAAATGGTTGTCTCTGACGTCAGTGGTGGGGATTATTAGGTTAGGAACATTGGGCCAGGCACATTCGGCAGCCTAAAACGAACTCGAAGTCTTTTTAAAAGGATTGAACTTTATCCATTGTTTTGAATAAAGGACACAAACCTTGTAATTTATTTACGTTCTCTCCATCACCAACGTCAGTAACCTTCGCCCTATTAAACCCTGATATGGTTTCGATGTCCTTTGAGAAAATTCTTGGAAAACCCAACTATCAGCGACGTGTCATGTAAACCGAAATAAAAATGAAAATTTAACTTAATAATCACGTTTAACATATATTTTTTTCAAGTTATCCACAATTGTTTCTTATGACTTCAATTCTCCTTTAAAGAAAGTGAGTTGCTAATTGTTGTTGGCGTTTTGTAATTGAGGGGTTCGTTTGCTTTATAATAATAATAATAATAACAATAATAATAATAATAATAATAACTTTATTTATATAGCGCTACTTCTACTATTTAACCAGTAGCGCTTTACAATACTAATATCAAATAGAAAAAAAAATAATAATAATAATTAAGTAAATATCCTCACATTTCAATTAAAATACAGTTGCAGCAGCGGTTTACAGTGCTAGTGATTTCTTCTAACCATTAAAATATCTACTCAGATTTTAGTAGCTATACTACAATGTTAAAAGACTCAAAAGAAAAATTCAATTAAATATATAAAACTATAATAAATAAAAACCTCTGCACTATTACTAAGTATACACTTGTTTAAGTCTTCACTTTAGATTTAAAAATTTCTAACGACTTGCAGCCTCTTATATCATCGGGAAAGCCGTTCCATAGTTTTGGAGCTATGTAAGAGAAGGCTCTACAGCCATAGGTTTTTAAGCCATAGGTTTTTAAGCAGTACTTTGGTTGTACAAGTTTAGTTTTTACGATTTTTTTCAAATTAAAAAAAAGGGTTTTTAAGCAGTACTTTGAGAAATTGAAAAAAGGGTTTTTAAGCAGTACTTTGGTTGTACAAGTTTAGTTTTTACGCTTTTTTTCAAATTGAAAAAGGGTCCCTTTCGAAGGTAGACGAATTATGAATTTTAAACATGCATTTTTTTATGTATATAGCATGAGTAATGTTCAGACTTCTGTATCTTTTTGTTCCCTCAGCTAGTAAAGGAGATAGTCTATACAATGCGTCTTTGAAATATATATTTTTTTAAAATACCGTTAGTCAACTTCAGTGAACAAAACTATACGTAAATAATTGATTGCAGTTTTGGGAAAGCTCTGTCAATCATTTATTCAAAGTTTTCCTCTCAGTGGCTTTTTTATTTCTGCTTATCCAGGACGAGGTTAAAATAAATTGTAGCGAGGTAAGTCTCTTGTATTCTCCTTGCAGTGGGAAACTCTCTGCATGTTTTACCTGTCCCTGGGGTTATCATCCCTCACCACATCAACAGTCTTTGCCTATCCCCTATAAACTCGATCCTTTGTACGACAATAGCCCCAGTTGTTCAAAACTGGTGTGGCTGTCATTAGGTTTAATAAAGCAAACTCAAGAGAACAAAAACCAAAAACGAGGTTTTTCAATTTTCAGATTATAAAAGAGCCTTTTTGGCGGCAGTTGGTGAGGCATTATCTGCTCTTAGTGGAATGGATGATGTACATCACAGAGCTGTCATCACCTTCACCGACGGAGACATTTTGGATGACGTAAACGGAACAGAGGCGCTTAATGAGTAAGAAAACTGTAATTGATTACATGGCGTTTTTGTATCTTTTTGACAAGTATTTCGAGCCGAAGAAATACGTGTACCGCAACTGTTGTACAGAACTAGTGGATCTTGAGAGAACATGTTCTCACTAGGATATTCAAAGAATACCGCATTGACCATTGGTACTGCTACAATGATACGGTAAATATCAGAATCATGATCATAACTTTTTTTAAAAATATACGGGCCAGTAGCCGAGCATTTCGGTTGCGCGAGGGTGCAATTGAACTAGATGACGGAGCAAACGAGCGCCTAAAGGGCGAGACTCTACGGAGGCATGCTCCAATCCTCGGGGAAGAACTTTGAAAATTAGGTTGAATGAGGCTGAAATTATGCAGCCAGAACGAACTTAAAACGTGGAAAATTTTAAGTTTTTTGAACTGCAAAAATGGAGTTTTTTGGCTGAGTAGTTTACAATTGTAGAGATTAACATACATATTTTTGCTTTGTTTCATCTGTACTACACTACTACACAAACAGTGAATAAAAACAGAACTGTATACCTTACACTTTTTTAAATCACTCGGTAAAGTTTTCAGATAGGCCTATGCAGAGGACTTTGCTTTTTAAATAGTTGAATAACAAAATGTGGACCTACCCTCCCCATTGGCCTGGTTATATTCCATTACTGTATTGTATGGTGTTGTGTTTATTGTATCGTATTATATTGTATTGTATTGTTTTGTGTTGTATTGTATTGTGTTGTGTTGTGTTGTATTGTATTGTATTGTGATGTTTTGTATTGTATATTGTTTTGTATTGTATTGTATTGTATTGTTTTGTATTATATTGTACTGTGTTGTATTGTATTGTGTTGTATTGAATCGATGTATTGTAATGCATGTATTGTATTGTATTCCATTGTTCTCATTTATATTGTACCAAAAAGATTGAAAAAGCGAAATAAACGGGTGTGTGAAGTTGCGCGCGCTTTAATGGCTTCCCCAAGTAAACAACTCCATATAAGGATCGGCCAAGTGGCGTCAGCAGCGTGCGGCACAGGTCGACGCGATGCGAGAAAGTCAAGTTCGTTTCTTAGATAAGTTGAAATCAATAATAGGAGAAATCAGAGATTTCTACACTTGTAAGGGAGCATCTGAACATTTTTTAAAGTACAGTTATATTATCACACGTTTGTCAAAAAACTTGTAATAAGACGAAATTTTAGCTACGATAAAAAAAACAATTGGAAGCACATGGCGGACTGGACAACGTTCAGATGGCTCTTAAACTGTAAGTATTTTTCAACGATCTGTGAACTTTTACATTTTTTTTAGGATTTGAAGATCTGAATATTAAAAAAGAATGACCCGCAGGAGAAGATTAAAGTTTGTTTATGGAAATTAAACGTGCAACTTGCAAATAGTCAATCGGTCAATGGATTGAGCGGCAGCTTTTTTTCCGCATCAATTTAATAGCAAATTGTTGTTGTATGACTTACAACCGATGATTGTATTTCTACTGATTGTTGCTCCAGGATCTAGTTTCCTGTGTCTTTGGCACTTAAAAAAATGACATCTTATTTTGCTGATTCTTTGAGGCCGAGGCGTAACTATTTAGACTTTTTGGTTTCTCATTTAGATCGGATTTTTTGTTTTTAGTGTTTTTAGTGTTTTTTGCTGTGTTTGTGTCTACGAATTGCTGCAGTTCATCGTCCGCAAGGGGGTTGTTTTGTTCTTTATAAATAACCGCAGTTTGCGAGCAAAGCTCGTCTTCCGTCCACCTCTGGTTCTTTTCTCTGTTTCACATTTTGCGAATGTCAATTCAAAATTGAGAAGAAAAAATTTGGTAGAACTCGGAATCATTTTGCGGAAATTGCATGACGGGACAGTTAAGTCTTGTATGGGCAAATATTAATGCAGTAAGTGTCAGATTTAACCAATGAAAATGCTAGAAAAAAGCCATATTGAACAGAAAATGGCGGACCCATGTAATAATGTATTGTGTTGTATTGTGTTGTTTGTATTTTATTGTATTGTATTTACTAGGTTGTGTTTTATTGCATTGTTTTGTATTTCATGGTATTGTATTGTACAGTATTGTACTGTGTTGTGTTGTATTGTATTGTATTGTAATAATTGTATTGTGTAGTATTGTAGTATGAAATACATGTCTTCTCTTGTTTTGTCTCATAAGAGGAACACATACGTGTACAACTGATTTGAATAAAACTAACAGAAGTTGTCCCACTCAGCCTGAGTTTCAAATCGGTTCCTAATTTTATATCTAGAATTTCTCGAACAGTTCTTCCTTTCTGCTATGTCTTCCCGGTCCCTGACCGAACTTATTCTGTGACGGGTTTTTCTTAGAAAAGGCACCCAGTTAAAAGAGAGAAAAATACGAAACATTGTTGTCACCATGAAAAAGATCAGCAAAAAAGAAGAAAAAATCCTCGATGGGTTTACCAAAACCCGCGTCGAAGCTGCGTTGCAGACTAGCGACAAGGCGACAAAAGATGCAACTCACCAAATCTGCGAGAAACAAGCAGGATGTAAGTATCTGCAGTTTTCATGTATTCAGTATGGAATATAGGATAGCAAGAGAATTTAAAGTTATATGTTATGAAACATGCAACAAAAAGACTGAGAGAATACGTGTTTTTCTTCCAGAAATCGAATCTGGTTTGCCAGATGATATATTTAAGAATAGCTTGTTTATTTAAGTTCCAACTCATAGTTCTCCATACTTAATAATGTTCACGTCTTAAGTATTCGTATGTTATAAGATGCTGTGCCAAGACAATACAGGTATTCACAAACATAGCTAATGCCAGGTTGAAACTTCAAGCTTAACATAATTTTATTAAAGTACTAAACTAAATGCCCAATTACTATTCTGTGTGCCCTTTCGTCTTTCACTTGCTTAACATGTATCAGTTATTTTTCCAGACAAAATTTTAAAAAAAACGTGTTTGCGTGCAACTTTTTTGAGAAGTGGAAAGGAACACAAGACTAAAAAAACTGTGACAAGTTATGAAATTCAAACGAACCTCAACCTGCAGAAATAGTATTAACTTCATAAAAATGTTCAGTGTTTTCTTAGAACAACGATTCTGCTTTTCTTCAAACAATGGTTTTTAGAAGTCTTAACATTTATAATAGTTATTATTCGACCTGCGACAAATTCAAGGAGTTGCATAGATTTCTATTTAGGTATTTAGCCTTATAAGGAAAAACAGTCTGAGTTATCAGTCAGAAAGCAAAGCACATTGTGCGTTAAAAAGAGCGAGAGCTGGTTGCTAATAATGAGGTAACAGGCATGTTTGTGTTTATGGTCACTGTGTCTTGTTTTGATTGTTGGACTTGCGTATATTAATCTGAAATCTAAACACACCACTAATAAGAGCAAAGAGTGGCAAGTGCGCGGGGATAAAGGAACAATAAAACGTTTATTTTTTCCTCTTGTAGTTTAATCTTCTCGTCGTCCTTTTCAGTTTCAGTTGTTTTCTTTATTTCATATGTGTGAAGCAAACCTTGTTTATTGTGAACTGGTTTTGTTTCAGGCCAAGAAGAATATTACACAAAAAAAGAAATGTAAGTAAAGACCTTAGTTAGAGGATACCCATCAAAATCATGTTAGATTAACAAATGACCCAAGAGTTAAACGTTTTACAGACCCGTAGCTAGGATTTTTTGAAGGAAGATGCGATCAAACGTGGAAATGGACCAAACTAGAGCCGAAGGCGCGAGACCCTAGGGGGGTAGGATGGGGGGTCCGGGGACATGCTCCCCCTGGAAATTTTAAAAATTAGGTTGTTTGAGACTGAAATGTAAAAACACACATAACCAACGTCAAAACCTGGATATTATTCGAGGTTTTGAACTTCAAAATCAGTTTAGAAAAACAGAGAGGATAACGTTGCTATTTCAGCTTCACTAGACAGCACACAAAATATATCCAATCAGGTTTATTTTGGCTGCGCAGGTCCGCTCCATAGGTCTTACCACTATTAATATGCCCAAATTAGATTATGAAGTGAAGCTAAATCTGACTACTTTAATATATTGTACTCCTACATGTTTCCCACATCCAACACACTCTTCCCAGTCTTACGGTTCGCACCTGTAAAATATCATTTGTGTCATTTTGTCAGACTACAATGAAAAGAACAATATATTATCTACACTTCTGTAAATTGACCACGATCTTGATCGACTCTACACGTGCTATCACGGCCTTCTCATTAGACTTGAACCCAGACCCTGCTGTTTTAATGGCGCAGAAATATCTATTTCTGTCTAATTCGCTCATTCCATTCACCCAATCGTCAGAAATAACATTTTTCAAATAGTTGGTCAACAAAAAAGTGAACCTTCGCTGCCTGTGGGGATGGGGGGTTGGTCGAGTGTACGCCTCACACCCCTCCCCCCTACCCTACGGGCCTGCCTTATCAGAATGACAAAATTGTAGTTTACTTTCGGTGGTGCGTACTTACAGTCCCAAAACGTTTAAATCGATGTCATAAGATTTTTTTTAAACGCCAACCCTCAAAACCTTCATTCTTCGCCCATTAAGGAGAATTGTGACTGTTTGGTTCCCTTTCCGACTCCCTCTAACCTACGCATTGGAATCTATAACAAGAAAGGAACAGGCAGGCAGGGGATTTGTGTGATTAAGTGTTGTACAGTAGAGAAGACTTGCTCAGAAATGGTATCTTGAAATCTGGATTTCCATCCGGTATAATGAATTATACCAGCCCGGTCACAGGGGGAATTGATCGTATGAGGGGCACCCAATGGCGGCTATGCAGTTTTTGTATACTTCAGCTAAACTGCTGCCCATTTTTAGTAATACTTTGTTGCTTTTATCAGTATTTTCGTTTTTTTTTCTGTTACCATTACTGCCAATGCCCAAACATGTGATAATCAACACTTAGAGTTTCTTGTTTTACGATGTATAGGAAATGTACCACCCCCGCTCCTGCACCCTAAAGAAGGACCTAATAATGCATACACTGGGTTGCCTGGTGAAGAAGGCTCAACGTTCTAAATAAAAGAAGAATGCAGTTGAATATTAAGTTAAATTGAACCTTTGACGACTCAAGTGTATCTTTTGTCAAAGTACTGTAAAAGAACAGCAGGAATCGTCAACTAAGACACTTGCTAACCGTGTTCAAAGCTGCTGGTTTGAAAATGTTTTTGCTAAGAGGGTAAATAAAACAAGGTAAAAAGAGAAGTGTGTTTGGATTTTTGTTTCAACTGTATTTACTAAAGGTGGTTTGATGGAAGGATTATTCCCTTGTGGTTGACGAACTATAGCTCTTGTTAAAAAACTCGTTTTTAGTTCCGGGGTATATGTGTCTGATATATCATTTATCATGGAAAAACGAAAATCCATATAATCTGAACAAACTTTTCAAGCAATAAGTGACTTTTAATCTCAAATTCCTGTTGCTCACACAACACATATATTCTTTGTTCAAGTGGAATAACTGGACAAGAGTACCCCTGAGTCACGATTACTCATTTGTGATGATACACTTGGACTAGGTCTAAACCATACATTAGCCCTCTGATAGTTACTAAGGTTTAAAAACCCTTACAACATTGTTCATCTGAGTATCCTTCAAAAAACTAACTTGCTGTTCTGTTCCAGAAAAATTGACACTCTTTACAGTTTTTGCATAAACGTTGGTCTAGATTGCGTGAAATAGAAACCAATGCCTGAAAATGAATTTCTCAAATGCAAAATCTAAGGACCAAACCTAACCCCCCTCCCCTTATCCTCCTATCCTCTCTCTCTCCCTCCTTAAACAAGGCCGGTTTGCTTTACTTTTTTACGGCACAAAAACTTGGCTGCAATGTTCATTTTAAAGGCTTGTTAGGTTTTTAAAGTTTTTGGTGAGAATGTTTGTTCCGAAAGGTAAATCGTTTTAACTTCACCGTTGACATTGTACAAAAGATCTTCCAAATTCTTACAAACCCGTTGTTGTACAGTTACTAGACGCTACAGCAAGCTTGAGTTTGGTTGACTAAAAAAATCACATGAATTACGCAAGCCGCAGATTTTGTTTCGAAAAACAGTGACTATGACTCTATGACGTGGGGCCATCCGTGTGAAAAACACGTGATTGGTCAAAGTTTGACCGTAATATAAAAAAGCTTTTGATTGGTGCGTTCGACCTTACTTTTTGTACTTACGGCAACGCTTCTGACATTTCTTGACCAATCTTTATTGGAAAACGCTATGAGGCCGAGTATAGGATGGATGTGTGTTGGGAGGCGTTCTCAAGTCACACAGAATCAGCTTAAAGCCATGTTCTAGCTACAAGTCTTTGTTGTAAGATTTGCTTATCAATTTCAGCCTTTTTTCATGTGAAATATTTTTGAAAAAAATATTCAGCAACTATGCGTAGTCAAGCTCCAATTATACTCGTACCGAAATGGAATGATGGTAAAGTTTTTAGTATGTTTTAGTTCTTAAGAGCTAGAATATACTCTTCTGACATGACCAGATTCTCTAACCAAAGGAAATTAGAAGAACAAGGCTCTATTTGCCACGCCGTCAAACACCATTTTCTTGCATCACAGCTTAACGTAACTCCTTCAGTCACAGAAACTATGAAACAATGTCACAGAATCGAAAATGGATCTACTTCGCAGATGCTTGTAACGGCAGCATTTAATCAAACTGTAAGTCGAAGTTTGATCAAGATTCTACCGCAGCATTTGCAGGACTGAGGAGGTCACATGAGACAGCAACCATATGGTCACAAGCTCAGATTTTAACATAGATTTTTATAGGCTTTGAAGTGCAGGAAAAGGTCAGTGATGCCATTGGTAGGTACATGAGAGGGTTTGACCTCTTCATTCCTGCAAATGCGAATCTTAATCATACTTCGACTTACAGATAATTATCGTTTAGTTTCCAATTCTACCTTGCAATCGCATACAATCGGAAGTCAAATAGGATTTAGAAGCTTAAAAACAACAAAATCAGAAAGTGGCATGTAGGGAACGTACAATATACTAATAACCATGATAGTCCATGGGCCAGAACAGAGTTTATTACCACTTCGGGGGACAAACGGTGACCGGTATAAATTTGAAGAGTTGCCCAAGTTGTTTGATAATTTTGATGATAGCAGTTTTAAATTGGTAGCTTTTTGGTGTATTTTTAGCTTTAAAAAAACCAGAAAATGCGCTTTAGCATGCAAACGAGGCTCAAAAGAAAAGGCGGTCCATAAAAGAAACGATTATCATTCTAAGGCTTCTTAAAGGTAAAAAAGAAATTTAAAATACATTTATTCCATTCGATTTTAATGACTAAAACAAGAAACCGCTTTTGAAGCCTCGTTTTAGAACTAATTCCCTTTCATCAGTGTTTGCAATACGACATGGGTAATCGAAGAGGGCGGACAATTTTTCAGTTTTCTTGCTATTTGTGACGGATTTCCGACATTTTAATTCAAAATATACAAAAATTATTTTCATTGAAGGTAATGAACAGCTATTTTTAAAAAAAAGTTTTTGAAATTAGTACTTTTTTAGTTGTTTTTCGGGAAAAACATTCGTACAAAACTTATCAGCATTCGAGATATGCACTCGATTGTCAAGGTTCATGTACTGTATTTCCTGGTTTCTAGTTGTAATATGGGTATTTGGGTGGTAATGAAATATATATATGTGTTTCTTAATTAGTTAAGATCGGTGAATCTATAAAGCGTAAAGGCCAGATTCAAATGATTTTCGACTGAGTTAAATGTGAGTGATGGTTTACTGGTGCTGTAGTTAACTTTCTGAATGATTTAATTATAAATGAGCGAATGACTGAATGAATGTAAAAACTTTATTTCGACACGATAATAATTAAAGCTGGTAGACTGTGGGTTTGTGCATTTATATATTTCCGATGAGTTGTTTGCAAGGCTCCAAGAATTCATATGTTTGTTGTACTCTTCAAGTCCTGGAACAAATGACGTCAATGTGCTTCCCTACAGTCCTTTTGTGCCAAGAAAGGGGGATTAGAATCGAACCAGCTACTTCCATGCAACTGAGGACACTCTTCTAAAGCACTGTGACAGTACAAACTACGTAGCAGCATGTTGGCGCAGGAGTCTTCAGGGTTGTCCCCAAATAGCCTCGCCTATCGGATCTCAATGGCGTCTAGAGGATAGCAATTAAGTTAACCATTGACTGGATGAGTGGGGAACTAGCACCAAAGGCTGTTCTTGAGCTCCTGTACTGCCAGCGCAAGCACATCTGCCAGTTGCCGAGCTGCACCTGTCTCGTAAATGGTTTAGATGTACTCAACTGTGCAAACTCCAAGAGTGCACATACCAGCGCGAAGAAGTCGTAGATGAGGACTTGTCAATAGATGAGTCTGATTCTGACAATGAACTCGATTGAGCAATAGATTGAACACAATCTACTTTTTTGACGTGTTATGGCAGAGCGGCTAACGTGTTCGGCTCCTAATCCTACGGTCGCGAGTTCGAGCCCCGGTCAGCCCACTGTGTTGTGTCCTTGAACAAGACACTTTACCCGACTTTGTTCCAGTCGACGCAGCTGTATAAGTGAGTACCAGTTCTGCTGGTGGCTAACCTGCGATAGATTAGTGTCCTGTCCAGGGGGAGTCAAAGACTCTCATCCGCTTAATACTACAGAGACCGGAGAAAAGATTTTTAGCTATAGAAACGATGCTTAAATAGTTCTTTCTATCCTTTCATGCTTTATATATAGTTACATAAGTACATATGTAAGCATTCCTGCACAACTCAGGTATACTGTTTTACTACTGAGATGCATGAACCGCGGAGCGGCCCAAACAAATCAGCCGGCTTAAGGTACGCGATTTCCCAAATGATTGTACATAAAATATTGTGTTTTAACCTGTAAACAGCTTCATTTAAGGTTTATTTAATTATTTTTCATAACAACAATGAAGCTTTAACTAAGAACTGTTGTTATTGTAACAGTCGTTTCACAGCATGTAAGCCATCATGGCCGCCATCTTGGATTTTTCAAAAACTTTATTTCCTGCAAAATTGCAGCAAATTTTCTTAAACTTAGTAAAAAACATGTGTTTACAGCCTCAAGTATGAACATAATTAGGAGTAAGAAAGGGATAGAAGAAACTTAAACAAATTTTGTCAAAAAATGACAGTTTTTTATTTATTTTTTTTGCATAATTAAATGCGCATAAATTATATATGATGACATAATCAAATTAACAACAAAAGATGTGTTCAGGATTGGACTACAGGTAACAGAAGTTTCGTTTTGATCGCTTCTAAGGTTCATTTTTAGCTCTGGAAAAAGCTTGGTGGGTCATTTTAGCTCCCTCCCTCGGCCGTTCAAGGGTTAACGTGTCTGCAAAACGTGATTATGATAGTGCATTTGATCAAGTGATTTAAGTATTTTAAGGTTGCTCATAACGTTCTTTGCGATATATCAGATGATATATACAAAATCTCTTACAATACCAACTATACATGATATTTTAGCACTTCATATGCATTAAAAACACAAATGCAAGTTCAATATATTGCATTTTTTGCACAATTTTAGTAATTATTAAATTGTGGTTTCCATGGAAACCGAGTGAAGTTAATTTTTTAACGGAATTTATCTTTTATAATCTTATTGTTACTTTCTTACTGTTTAAAATAGTTTGAAAGCTCAAAATTTATATGAAAACAGCCGTCTTGATTAGTCAACTTGTCTGTCTAGATCGTTTCTGTTAATGTTGATGACGTCACTTCATCATGTTATTTGACCACTTTAGCTACTCATCTGAAGTTGCTATCACATATCAAATTGAAGTAGAGAAACTGAGGTTTGAGAAAATGTATGGTAGCACTTGTCCCCCAGAGTGGTAAGAAATTTCAAATTTTGGAGTTCTGGCCCATGGACTGTGATGCACTGCTTGTACAAATTTTGCATGCCAGCAATGAAAAAGAAAAAAGAAAAGTGTGTTGGGTTTTTGTCTCAAATATATTTACTAAAGGTGGTTTGATGTTAGGATCGATTAATCCCTTGTAATTTGACGAACTAACGATCTTGTAAACAAACTCGTTTCTATTGTCGGGGTATATGTATGTCTGAAATAGTGTTTATCGTGGAAAAACGAAGGTCCATATGATCTGAACAGAGTTTGCAAGTGACAAGTGATTTAATCTCAATTTCGTTTTGCCCACACGACACATAGATTTTTTGTTCACGTGAAGTGACTGGACAGGTACCTCTGAGTGACGATTACTTATCTGTGATGATACATAGTTCTATAAACCTTGATACTTAAGCCCTCTTATGATTACTAAAATTTCAAAACCTAACTACATGTTCAGTTTGAGTGTTCGATAAAAAACCTAACTCTAATCTAAGTCTAACTTACTCGATTTTGTTCCAAGAAAATTGACACTCTTACTTGGAGCTTTATTTAAGTATTTTTATGAAAAAGATTACATTAATCGAAAGTCGAATTTTTGTTGAATACTAAATTGAAATATTGAATGCCAGTTTACTGAATAATACAAATCACGCTTGGCATAAATGCACTGGGAAACACTAAATTCACAGGAGTTCAGCTTCAAGATGGCGGACACATTCGGCTTGGTCTCCTAAGCTGGAGAGACCGCCCTTGTCGTTCCGACGGTTTAACATTTGATTTATGCCAAGTTGAATTTTCGAGGGAAAATTTAACTGCAAAGTCAAAACATTTTGAGTTCAAACGACTAAAAAACAATGTTCTGCTTGGAAAACTGGGAGAACATCGTGTTTCATATAAACTCCTCGATACAGAGCCGTTTCTTGCAGTAAAGTACGATCGCAATCGATACGATATCTACCTCCACAAGCAGAGCTACACAAATTGGTAACGAAAATAAAATTCAGCCGCCACATTGTGTTTTATGGATAAGAAGGATGATAAGAAATTTAATCATAGGTCCCTCACCTTGCCTGACAAAGATCAACACAGAGCTGACAACGTGACTGGCTCTTTATCAAAAACACTTGTTCGAGAAGCAAGCGCCTTTACATCCTTTAGTAAACAGTACAAGCATCCTAAAAATTGAGCAGAGCGCCCTTCGTCCTCGTACCCTTCACCCTCATGTCCGAACATCGATCCACGACAAACCTTTCGCTCGATTGCCGTGATTGTACTTTAAATGACCTGACTGCAAGCCTGTATTGAGGAGTTTAAATACGAAACAGACATTCCCCCGTTTTTGCTTTTTTTCAGTCGTTTAACTCAAAACTTCATTCGGCACACAGTACTGCTTGACTGCTTCAACAGATGGAAGACTTTTCAGCTTTGGAAGGTTTCGCGCAACAATGTTATAAAAAATTTTTGCATCCTTTATATAATCATGTTTTTTTTGTATTTTTTTTTCCTGAAAAATTTAACATGGCATAAATTAAACTTCTAAAGGTCCCTAAACGTACGATCGAGACAAATGGAGACATAAATTGAGGTAAACAAGTTTTATTTGTGTTTTTGCATAAAATGAAATACAAAAATCACAAAAGCGTTATTTATCCCATATAGTCCTTATAGGCTACATGTGTCTGAAGCTGAACTCCTGTGAATTTAGTGTTTCCCTGATCATCGAACAATATTTAATTCGGACCCAGTTCCCAAAATATGCGCCCCGCCAAAGAAAATTCGGGTCACGTTGAATGATAGCGATATCGAGTGCTTTTATGCCAAGCGTGAATAATAATCCAGTGACTGAATTTAAATGACGACCTTCATCGAACTTTCGTACAAACTGCCAATTGCACTGAATCGGCATTGCGGGCTTTTTTCTTATTTTTTCATAAAGTTTATACAAATTTGTTTTTCCCACTTTTCACTTCAAATAATACAAATCGTGGTTTTCACTCACTCCCTTGAGACGCGAAAAATGGCCGCTATGACGTCAGGGGAAAAAACGGAAGTCACGCGAGACTTAAAAGCTCAAAGGCAATAAATCACAAAATGGCATGTAGGGAATGCATAATACATTAACAACCATAATTCATTGCATGTACAAATTTTGTATGCTAACAAAGAACAAAGGCTTTCGTGTAACAAGGCTAACAAAGGTAATTTCAATGTTTATGTGCAAGTTTTGCTCCGCATAGGAATTTTCTTTCCTGATAAGTTTGTTCATAAAGTTATCACATCGGCTGCCTTAGAACTACAATCTGTCGTCTCCAGAATAAGGGTGTCAGTTGCGTTGACAGTAGATAAAGATGCTTGTGAGGTGCTGTGAGGTTTTAAAACATCAGTGTAAATGATTTCGTCCTTCATGACCATTTCAATTCACATAGAAGTAGTATCACGTACGCTGAGGCAGGACCATGGGGTGCGGTATGACAGAGAAGGAGTTGCTTTGTTTCCTCTCAAAGCCTAGCAGTTCAATCAATGTGTGAGTTAAGTAATCCAACAACGCATAAGCTCAGTTTATCTACCGTATAACGATGAAGTTCTACTGGTTTGAGGTGATTAATTTTGCCAACTTTTGCACTAGATTGTTTAATTAAAGACGTAATACGTAGAATTTTAACTTTCATCTCCTCCAGTGACTGTATCCTCCTGACTGATACAAGTACAACGAGCACTACTAGCTTAAATGTTAGCTGCTTTCAGGTTGAATTCCTTTGATGGTGTATATAAGCTCTATTTGTGGATCCCAAGTCTCTGTGTACCTAGGGAAAGCTGGTTTTCTGTTAAATTACCAGCCATAAAACGTGATACACAAGGTAAAGCTCTCTGTGTAGTTACAATCGAACTCTAGCCAACGTTTTTGGTCAAGCGGGTAAAGCTTAGAGGCTAAATCGGGGGAAACAGTATTTAAGGTTATATTTAGAGCAATCTGCATGGGGAGAGGTGGGGGGGAGGGGGTACTATAATTATAGGGACGTGCCGCCCGCCAGGGTTTTTTAAAGTCATTTTCTTAGATAGGGTATGCAATTTCACTGGGCTGCCTTAACAGAGTTTCCCTATTTTGTACATATATTGTCTTATACAGGGTAGCGATGTTTGACCCCATTTGACCTAATGTAAATAAACTTGAAAAAAGAAAAAAACACTTAACAGCCGCTGAGTGGTAAATGTCATGCTTTATATGTTTTGCATAGTATGTATTGTAAGCTCTTTATCATTTTTTTGTCTTGTACAGTAAGTCTACGAGAAAAACGATATATGCTTTATATAGGGTACACATTTTAGCCTTCATTCTTGAATAGTGCGTATGTTTTCCTCTTGGGGTTTGCCAATTAAGTAACGCTCCGAGTAAGAATTACAAAGGTCAACGGCAATGGAATGCAGAAAGGAGCTAATTGCGGTATTATTAAACTATTGATCTGATTGGCTAAATTTTAAAAATGGACGATATCTTGATAAGTAAGCTAATGTATTTCTTTCCAGTCCGCTCATTCGTTCCTTTCTAATTGAAACATTTCTTTTTTTAAATTTAAGAAAAATTCTACGTGGGGAACATTGAAAATAAAAAGGTTTTCTTCGCTTTTGTTTTGGAGTTCTATGATTGGCTTAGATAATATAGCAAAAAAGAAATATTGCTTTAAAATA
>JAOBRD020195663.1:0-20925 GCA_027575215.2 Hydrozoanthus sils | reverse complement strand
TGGGGCTGAAAGGGTTGAGTTATGTAAGAAGAAGTTAGATTATGATAAATTGGCTTGGGCTGAAAGGGTTGAGTTATGTAAGAAGAAGTTAGACTATGATAAACTTGTTGGGGCTGAAAGGGTTGAGTTATGTAAGAAGAAGTTAGATTATGATAAATTGACTTGGACTGAAAGGGTTGAGTTATGTAAGAAGAAGTTAGATTATGATAAATTGACTTGGACTGAAAGGGTTGAGTTATGTAAGAAGAAGTTAGATTATGATAAACTTGCTGGAATTGAAAGGGTTGAACTATGTAAGGAAAAGGTAGATGCTGATGAACTGGCTGGAGCTGAAAGGGTTGAGTTATGTAAGGAGAAGTTATATGTTAATAAACTGGATTGGGCTTAAAGGGTTGAGATATGTTAGCAGAAGATAGTTGCATGCTGATAGACAAGCTTGGGTTAAATTGGGTTCTTCAAATCTTAGCGTGTTTCACTCAGACTCCTATAGTCCTGAGTTCGATCTCCGGCCAAACCACTGTGATTTCAAAAATGGCGGCGATTTTACTATTCTTTTGTTTGAATTCAAATTACCCTTGCTAGCCTCGTTCTCGAAGTAAACTTTCAAAAGAATATGTATTACCCAGAGCGAGGCCAGTAGGGCCAATTTGAACACACACAAAAGAAAATTAAAATCGCCGTCATTTTTAAAAAGGTGTAAACGTTTGGAAAATTTTGTTGTTGGCAAAACAAAAGCTTTTAGAGAATCCGCGCTATATAAGAAATAACTCCTCCCTTCTTTCTGACCTAACCGGTGCTTCATCGGCTATTCAGAATGACGAGCAAAGCGAGATAAGAATGAAGTTGTTTAATTATTTAATTTAAAATTTAAAAAGAAAGACTTTTTTTTCTAACAACATGGTGTTTAGTCCCTCCAAACAGTTCGTCTTAAAAATTTGTTAGTTTATTACAGAAAAATTACAATATACCGCCTCTTATGGCTCGAGCAATAACTCGCATCACACAATTGAGTTTTACTTCTAACGAGGATTTCAGTTACGCCAAGCATCTCCCTAAAATATTTAGTTTTTGAAAAAAAAAAACAGTTAACCAAAATGACCAA
The DNA here is from genome assembly GCA_027575215.2 of Hydrozoanthus sils. Classification (NCBI taxonomy): domain Eukaryota; kingdom Metazoa; phylum Cnidaria; class Anthozoa; order Zoantharia; family Hydrozoanthidae; genus Hydrozoanthus; species Hydrozoanthus sils. The sequence goes on along the minus strand of JAOBRD020195663.1, from coordinate 19,823 downwards.
TGGTGTAAAAAACTCAAATTTCTCGATGCCCTGCGATCATGATTTATTTAAAAGCGGAGTACTAGTACGACTGAACTCTGATTTGTTGACATCTCGTCTGGAATGAAATAACTGGCGGCTTGGGCAAGCCAACGGTCTGTTTAAAGCGTAGGTCCTTGTTTAACATCGTCTTGGAAAAATAAAATCCCTTCATAGTGTTTAGACGGAACAAGCATTGAGTTTCAGCTGCCCGTTAAGCGCCAGGCTCCCAAAATAGACAATTTTTGTAGTCAATGAATTGGAGCGAGAGTGTTTTTTATATTTCAGATGAGATTAGTGTATTAGCATCCGTAACGCTTGAATGATTTCTTAATGTGTTCAGGTTTAACATGGTCAGTTACTCGCACCAGTCCCGTCGTTTAGCAGTTGGATCGCGGTCAGGTCAAATTGCCATTCACGATTTACGTGCGTCAAGATGTCAGGTATGTATTTCAGCCAAAGAGAAGATTAATGTGCGAATTCTAACTGTTAAAGACAAAAAAGTTAAGTTCATTTACTTCAAGTTTTTGTAAAACGTTGATTGGTTTTGAAGTATAATAGGGCTCGTACGGGTCAAGGAAAACCTTGAAAGTCATGGAATTTTGATTAAGTTCATGGAAAGTCGTGCAAAACTGGCAGAATTTAGGTTGGTAACAACATGTAGGAAAAAATATAACCAATCCGTATATCGGGTCGGTTTGTCTGTATGTCAACTTTGTTCCCAGGTGAAAACATCAATAACCAGTTACTGCTGATTTTAATTTCTAGAGTGGAACTTAATAATGCTACTATGTCTCAACGCAAACTACCCTTTCTTCATGTTGTTTAGCTTGTACCGTTGAATTCCGATTTTGTCGGCAAAAGGGGCCGCTACTTTCGAGTAGCCGTTACTTTCGGGTAGCTGTTATTTTCGGACAGGTAAAAAACGTTTATAACTCGAAATGGTCCCAGACAAAGAGGTATTATGAAATTTAAAAATCAATGCCATTGATATTCATAGTCCAACAATGTTACATAACCCGATGAACAAACAGTAAACAAAACAGACTACCGTAGAATTCCGAAAGTAACGGCCCCCGTTACTTTCGAATTTTGCCGACCAAAGGGGCCGCTACTTTTGGGTAGCCGTTACTTTCGGGGACCAGTTATTTTCGGTATTTAATAGGAGGGCAAAAAAATACCGTTGCTTTCGGAATTCTACGGTATTATGCTCGGAAAAGGGAAAAATGAAACTACTTTTAATGTATTGAGGGAAAAATAACAATGCTAGGTTGTGGAAAGTCATTGAAAAAGTCATGGAAAAAGTCATGGGCGAGAAGGACTTCTAGCCGGTTACAGAAATGTCGAAATGAGTATCTGATAAATGAATCTCGTTTTCACATAAAAGGACTGTAAATGTGGAAATCACTAGTACTGCACGTGAGTGCTTAAGATACCTCGTGGCTATATTAGTAGGCATAAATGCAACATAGCTAGCGATCATCAGATAATAAGGGTTAAGTCCGCTATCTATATGGCCTTTATATCTATTGTTAAAGGGTGCGAGTTACTCTGTGTATGCATGCTCAGTAGTTATTTTATGTTTCAAGCTGCATCCTTCGAGAGGCGGATTTCAGATGACCTAATATTTACAAACAAACCGTTTCAAATCTAAACACCTTCAAGACTTGAAAAAAAGGAAACCCTTGTCTCAAACAACCAATCAAATATAAGTTTACTCATTAATAGCAATGACTAAAACCCTTCTATTGTTGTCTTTAACTATATACATTCTGAATGTTAGTTGACCAGCCTGTTACTTAAGACCAAAATAGTTTATCAAGCCCTAATGTTAGGCACTAACTAGTATGCATTCCTTTGTAGGGAATGTTGAACTTTGTGTTCGCGTATTTTCACCGTGTCTTTTCCTGTTGATAAGGGGCAATGGACGGGTGTTCGCAGTGTGAACCGATGAGCTCGTTTGTTTTCTTTTAATTTCAAAACATGCTCAGTTGAGATGATTACCTGTTCTTTTTGTTTGCTGGCTTAACTCTAGAAGTAACAAAAAAAACTTAATGCCGCCATCCCTTTTCTTGTCTTAGATGGTTTCTGGTCACCAGTCCCCTGTAACAGCACTCTCTTTTTCTCCTGATGACCGGGTGCTTGCTTCGTACAGTTTTGGTGACTCAAGGATTTGTTTCTGGCAGGTGTGTATACGTTTCTTGTATTGTCTCTTTAGTCCCTTAGTAGAAACGTAACCTTTTTAATATATCAGTGTGAGGGAAAATCGAACTGTGGAAATGATCAAAATAAGTTACTTGGCGTTAGTGACACTCACAGAATTATCAAATTTGAGCTGCTGATATGAACACAGACTTAACAAAAGTTTTATTTGAGACCAATAATCTTATACAGTGGAGGATTCCGTTAAAAATCAGCGTCAATCAATATTGTCGTTAGTTTTGTGCTTAATTTACTAGATTGCAACTGGTAAGTTATCAATAAGTTTTGTGTAGATCTGGTTTCACTTACCACTTTCAGCCCCGGCTTTACATATCTCATAGAAATAGGCCATTTACTATAGAGAAAATAGAAATTGGTCAAACATAGAAACTACCGAAGATGAAAAGCCGAATTCGCCTAAACTGCCTGGACAACCTTCGTCTGTTTCATATAGAAGATTGGTCGCCTTTCAATATCCGTGAAATTGACGATTCTTTGCGAAATACCACAAATGTTTTGGACATTAGTAGTAAAAGGGACAAGTTAGTTGATATTACCACGTTATTCGAGTCTAACTCGTTAACAAAATTTTGATTATTTTCATTTCTCATTTGCAGACTGGCTCGACTTTATTCGGTATGCTAGGCTCCTCAACGAAATGTACTCGGTCATATAACACAGTATCGCCCTCTCCAAAGATGTCGCAATCGTTATTAAAACTTGTGCGACTTGTTTGGGTAAATCAAAAGACAGTTATTCTGCTTATGGCTGACGGCGAAGAGCACAAGTACACTATATAGTGAACAATTTGAAGTCTGTATAGATTTAGCATACTGGATACCATTGACTTGTGCAACTTGTTTGGGTAAATCAAAAGACAGTTATTCTGCTTATGGCTGACGGCGAAGAGCACACCTACACTATATAATGAACAATTTGAAGTCTATAGCTTTAACATACTGGATACCATTGACTTGTGCGACTTGTTCGGGTAAATCAAGACAGTTATTCTGCTTATGGCTGACGGCGAAGAGCACAAGTACACGATATAGTGAACAATATGAAGTCTGTATAGGTTCAACATACTGGACACGATTGACTTGTGCGACTTGTTTGGGTAAACCAAAAGACAGTTATTCTGCTTATGGCTGACGGCGAAGAGCACAATGACACTATTTAGTGAACAGTGTGAAGTCTGTATAGGTTTAACATACTGGACACCATTAACTTGTGCGACTTGTTTGGGTAAATCAAAAGACAGTTGTTCTGCTTATGGCTGACGGCGAAGAGCACAAGTACACTATTTAGTTAACAATGTGAAGTCTTTATAGGTTTAACATACTGGACACCATTGACTTGTGCGACTTGTTTGGGTAAATCAAAAGACAGTTATTCTGCTTATGGCTGACGGCGAAGAGCACAAGTACACTATATAGCGAAAAATGTGAAGCCTGTATAGGTTCAACATACTGGACACGATTGACTTGTGCGACTTGTTTGGATAAATCAAAAGACAGTTATTCTGCTGATGGCTGACGGCGAAGAGCACAAGTACACTATATATTGAATAATATGAAGTCTATAGGTTTAACATACTGGACACGACTGACTTGTGTGACTTGTTTGGGTAAATCAAAAGACAGTTATTCTGCTTATGGCTGACGGCGAAGAGCACAAGTACACTATATAGCGAAAAATGTGAAGCCTGTATAGGTTCAACATACTGGACACGATTGATAAAGTCCAGTCCGCCGAACCGAACCGAAAAACTCGGAGTGGCGCAAAAAGCCCTCTCCCCCCTCCCTCAAAAAAAATATTATAATTGGTATGGTTACACTACGAAATCTGCTCCATGAGCTCAAGAATGTCGTTTGAGGAAAACAAACGAGTCCACACATTGATTGCAATATGTAGAGGATACCAACTGGTATGATATTGTTTAGTAGGTTCCTTGGCTCGAGTAATTACTACCAATACACTGTTAAAAACATTTTAAGAAAAGTCCGTTTGTATTTGTTACTTGGAGTGGTACAAAAAGCCCCCTCCTCCCCCCCCCCAAAAAAAAAAAAAAGTATTGTAACTGATGTGGTACTATACAAAATCTGCTCCATGAACTCAAGAATGTCGTTTGAGGAAAACAAATGAGTCCACACATTGACTGCAATGTGTAGAAGATATCAACTGGTATGGTACAAGCAAACACCATATATTTCTCGTTCCCGTTTCAAAGGAATTTATAATTGGTTGGTAGTTGGAAACGAAAAAGGCGGCCTTTCAATTGTTTTCTTTCCCTCGTCAATCTGTTACTCGTTTTTCCAATGGATAATTATTAAGCTTGACAGCTAGAAAACTAAAAAACTTGTTATCTAGTTTAAAAATTAATTAGTAGATATGATAGACAAGCTTTATTTACAGCAATACACAGTTTTTTAGTGTTTATCTACGCATTCAAGAAAATATCTCACGCACAATTGCAAAAAGAAGTACCTATCAAGAAAAGAACCTCATTTCCCTACCAAAATGCGTTTCCCATTAGATTTAAGGCAAGAAAGCACACAAAAGATAAAAAACGAAGACTTTTTACACACCAATTAATCGGGAACTAAATGGTATTGTAATGTGGACCTAATTGGCAATGTAATGTTTAATTAAACATTACACCGCCAATTAGGTCCTGATTAATTGGTGTATTAAACTTGTGAAAGAACTTCGTTCCACTTGTAACGAGATTATTATTGGGGATCTTACCCAACACGAAAATAAAAAAGGGGAGAGTGATATGTAACGACACAAACTATAATAAGTTTGTACTTTCAAATCTTTATTGAATGACTTACGCCTCGGAGACAAATCTGATAGCTTAACGCGACGAAAGAAATTGTTGTAGACATATACGCCGTTTCATTATTGTCACGGAGTCTCGCGAGTTTCTCTTTTCTGGTGTAAATACGTCTTGTGCGGGTTTGCTTATTAACAAAGAACTGCTGAACGGCCAGTTCATCAGCCAGGTAATTTAGTCTAAAGGAACTTCATATGGCCAAGTTTACTAGGCAATTTAGGCTAAAGATTGAACTTCCAAGGTGAATAGACAAACAGATATCATTGAGCAGCAATGTCTGATTGGCCTAGATCTAGTTTTTGTTCAGATCAAGTCTGACTCTCGACCTAATAAGATGTAAGAAGAATTAGAACGTCCACCGTAAAATAAAGGTTTCGTTCCTGGTAATCCTCTGCCTTGCGAGTGATTTCTTAAAAACGGGAATAGTGCTGGGTAAGATTCCCAATAATACTCTCGTTACACACTGAACAAAAAAGATTAAACTTTGCAATGAATGATTGCCCGATGATTCTGCAAATCGCCATCTCAGTTGACGTTCTGTTTTCTTCTTTTCCTGTGACTTCTTTTTACTCTCTAATTTCTTAGCACAACATCCGTGTCGCGCTTTTAAGGTCTAGTTTGTTCCATTGTTTTTGTTTTCTTCAAGTTCCGTTCTATTCTGCTGCATTTCGTTCATGTTTTCCATGTGTTGCTGTATTTTGTTCATTGTTTTGCCTTTGTACGACTCTTTGAAAATAGAAAAACAACACAACACTGGATGTAAGCCAGATGTTAAGCGTGCATGGAGATATCAAGACCAAAGATTTTCAATCAAGCATAGTTGTCTATAGCTGAGTATTTTCCTTTTTTCTTGGAAATGCGACATTGGTTCTATTTTGTACTTCGTGCGCGTTGTTTACTTTTTTTGTTCTAAAAATCCGTGTCTTCACAATAGTACGCAAAATTTTTTTCGAAATTGCTGATGTTTGAAGGCAAAAATGTATGGGTTTAGACAGGAGTTAAGACTCAAAAGGAGAACTGGAAGCCAGACGAAGCAAATTAAATATGCCTGAAATGAAGTTTTTGTTTTGCCAAGTGGATTAAATAATTCTAGCCGCAGCAATGTCCTGCTACTCAGAGCAGGTGCTAAAGAGAGAGGAACAACACTGCAGCACAAGTTGGTAAATACAAGTAGAGCCAGTTTCCGTGCAAGAACTCCTTCCCTTTTAATGCCCAGTTGGGTGCTGGACTTCTTGACTACGATGTATATGTGGATGTACAGCGGTATTATACTTAATAAGATCAATGTGATCCTTTTCGTCATTCGCCTGTCAGGCTTCAAGGAATAACAAATGACGAGGTATTTTTCTATAGTTAGAAGTAAGGAGTTTATCACGGAGACATTCTGTACTACAGTAAAGACAAAGGTTTGTAGTTGACAAAATTCTTTGTGTCTTCTCACATCAAAATTCTTGTAATACCAAGCAAGCGCTTTCGCAACCTCATTATCGTCAGTTTTGGAAAATTAGTTTAGATAAGCAACCAATATACAGTACACACTCACGAGCAAATCACAAACTGCCATGTTTAAAATCAGAATCATTGGGGGTGATCTACGGAGGGTGTTAGAAGTCAGTACCTCAACAATGATTATCGAGTTCAAAATTATTGCCAAAGTTCCAGTAAAATAAAGAATGTTGAACACTTGAAGAGTAAGCTCGATAATTGCAGGCATGTTAACAAATCCTTTAGTAATGCAGATTTCGGAATCACAGTGACAGTCCATTTTGTACCCAGTCTCAAGAGGTGGCTCGAGGTATTGTTTTTCCCATTTCAAGTTTGTTTCAACTCCAAATAAACATAAATCATTATTAACAGTATCTTTTCCTCCTGCAACGTAAATCCTTCTACGTTTTGATGAATGAAGTCCGCTATCCGTGTCACTATCTTGGATAGTGCTATTCTTGTCTTGTCTGTGGTATATTAGCTGCTGTGCATTATCATCTAACTCGAACTTGCTAATATTGCACTGATCACAGGACCTTGTCTACTCTACGCCTTTCAATCTTCGAATATTGGGCAAATTTAATATTGACTTCCAACTAGTTTCAATTTTTGCCAACAGTAAGATTGACGACGGCCAATTAGATGATCTAGTTTGGGCCAAAAATGAATAATAGACAATGAGATTCTCAAGGCTTGAAATTTGTTTCAACTGGAAAACGCCGAATGATGTTGGTGGTTTTCGTATAAAGGACAAATCCCTGAAATATGATATCATCATAGTTAGCCGTTTATAAACAAAACTTTTTTTAACTGAATAACTAATGAAGATCTTCGAAAACAAAAATTTGAAAACGAAATTACAGTAGGAAAAGCCAATTGTTTTTCTTATACTTTTCAGGCACTAAAAAAGCAGTTGATTACTTTGTTTACAGAATAATTTTCTACGCAAAGCAGTTTCTTGGAGCACTAAGAAGTGTGATATCTAAAGGCCATTGTGCGTAAATGTGGCAGATTCAACGGTATCCATATTTGGTAAAAATCTTTATAATTTTCATGACATGCTTACAGCGTTTGCAGTTTCTTTAGATTTCCTAACCCTTGGAAGTTTTCATAAGCCATGCTGTTGTTTGCCAAGGACCTGCAAAAATCATTTTGAAAATCTTGTTAACGCAATTTTTTCCCTTCCGCTGAAACATTCCAAATGATGCAACATGTAGAAAATAAAGATGTTAAAAAAGGTCCTTACAAGATCCTGATATTAGGAAACTTGAATAGGAAATGTTGCACTTCCTTCAGATCATTTGAAGACAGATCTCTAAAAAGAAAACGAATTTGTAAAAGTCATTATTTTTTTGTATATGTGACTATTTAAGAGGATCTTCCCAAATAGAATTTCAAAAAGTGATATCTTCTGACTAAGTTTTTTCCTCCTAAGTGTAGCCAAGAAGTCGTCATTTCCAAAAATGCAATTTTATAAAGTTTTATAGCGTAATCTCACTGATCTGTGTACTTAAAATTACCAAATTTTGCAATTTTAAATTTGTAAAAACAATGCTAAGGTCATCTTCGCCAGTTTTACAAAAATGATAAAAATATAAGTATTTTTTCTACAAATAATTTTTAGACATTGTAAAAAACATATCTAGCTTTCACCCAATGCGAAAAGCCAACCTGCACAGTATGTACATGTACAGATGCCTTAAGAATCGTTACAGGGTTCATAAGGCTCACGCCTCAATAGAAACATCTAACAGAGGTGGCTTTATCTACTTATCATTTTTTCAATACTCTTAGCAAAATTCAAAGTAATGGTTGTCGGAAAAACAAACATTGGAAGAGGGTCTTAATAACCAAAGTGCTATCTTCTGAACGCTTTTAATAGTTTCGAAATGAAAGGTAGAAAAAAAATGAATTTCAGTCATCTTTAAGAAGGGGGAAAGCTTTAGTGGAGATCTAAATCTCCAAATCCTATGAACCATTGTAATTCTAATCTGTTGAAATCTTGCCGTGCACTAATGTCAGATCAAAAAAAATTAAACTTACATTGAAAACAAGTCACCAGGCAACTGAAATCGGTCCAATGATTCACGAGTCATTCCCCGTATGTTACATCGAGCAGTTGTTCTGTTGAATTGATCCACAGTGCAACAGCAGTGCGAAGAGCACGAGGTGTTCACGTGGGCAGGATGGACCGGGCCGCATCCGTTTGTCACATGGTATGTTGTTGCTATCTCAATTGTTATGAGACAAATCAGGAGAGTGATGCTGGTGTCCATTGCGTTTTCTGGAAATGTTTTTAAACCAGTAAACAAGTAACAAAAGGAGTAAAAAGTAAAGTCCCACATATATAAGTGATACAACTATGGAATACCCCGAACTTCGTTTCATTCTGACAAGACCGGCTACACGTCAACTAGTCAACTTTAACTTGCAAACTCTCATTATAACAAAAACAAACTTTCTGCCTTTATGAAATCAAATCACACTAATTCGTATGGTCAAAGTGTATATACCTACAAGGCCATGGAATATAGTGTTATGATTTTGTAGGCTAGATATCAGTGAATAAACACACCACAGTCTACCTGTCTTAAGTAATATCTTTCTAAAAGTTTGTTGGAGTTGTGTATACATTCTAAAGTGCAAGTTTTTAAAGTAAATGTCGAGTTGTCTCCTATCAATACAATGTTTTGTTACACCAATGCAAAAAAAGACTTTCAGTTTCTGTTAATAAAAAGAAAAATATCAAATTAAACCAAGTGTCTTGTATCTCATGGTAGTCAGAGAACGCAAAGTTTTAAATGAAAATAACAGATGGTTAGAACTAGTTAGAGTTGTTATGTAAGCAAGTTAAGTTGATTTATCTCATTTGACCTGCTTCCTGTTTGCTGGCTTAAAGTATCAGTTCCGACTGGGCCATCTTGAACACTTTCTTTAAAGAAACTTCGTTGCTCTCTTGTCTTCTTCGCTGACGAAAACTAAACGAATCTCTTTGAGTGTTATTTTTAACATTTCGTAATTTTAAACTATCGAGTTAAATCATTTTTACTACACAAAGGATCATAAGAAGGAACTTAGAAACCATACGAAAATATGGCGGGTTTTCATTATTTTACTAAATCAAACGTCACTTAGCTTCAACTTCAACGATCGCGACACTTTCTGTGTGCGTACACAGGCAATATCCATTTCAATACATTTTTATAATTAAACAGCGATTATAAAAACAATTTTTTTTATCATCAACTATTGCCCAAGTTCAGGAAGCTAACATTTCAAAGTATTTTTCAGTTCTTTTACTTCCCCGCTGCTGGAGACCTTCGGATTTAGCAGGTGTTCTTGAAGCTATTCCGCCTGACTCAAATTTTGATGTTTTCAAGTTTTTTCTCGCTAACGAAAGCCTATTACCATTCTCTGTAACCCTACCGGTTCCGCCTCTTCATTTAGTTGATTTTAGTATCAACTGAAAAACAACGTAAAAATGCAGCTCGTTATTTTTTCTAAATGCGGCAAAATCGTCTACTTCCGAAAAACTAAGAAAAACTACAGTCTTTAGTTATTCAGTTACCCAATGACCGTGCTTGTGTACCTTTTTTTAATTTTAGCGTTCGAAGCACGAAAAAGCTATAATGATAATCAGGAAACATCAGAAGGAGTTAGCGATTTTTACGACGAGTGTTCTGACTTACCTGCTCTATAGTTCAACATAATTATATGTGGCAATCTGACTTCAATAGTTTTTAAAAGTTCTCTGTAGCAATGCTACAGCTGAGGTCGTTGTGATCGGCTTAAAACGTTCATACTTGAGTTTCTGGCCTTTCACCCGTTGTCCCGTTCAACTTATATTGATCAATTCAATCATGCGTGTTTCAATTTTTAAAAAAAGTTTTCTGCTACATTACCCCGTGCTACGGTAACTTTTCCAAAGAAGATTTTTTGTTCTAGTTTTTGTTTCGTTCTAGAATACGTCTCTTTCTGCTCTTGTTATTAAAATTAACTTGATAAAGGCTTGTCTTTCTATCTTTCCATCGCCACAGCTCTTTCCTCTATTCTTGGAGGATGATAACAATGTCATGACAAGAGAGGTTTATTCTGCGGGCAGTTTAATTTAATTTCCGGTTTTCTTTCAAGATTGCACTCAGACCATTTTCCCCATTGTCCCGATCCACCATTAATTGTGTGTTCATAAAATTTTCAATTTCAGTAAGATAAAAATTTGTATTCAAAATATCCTACCCGTCACTATTCTTTTCATAAAAACTTTCTAAGAAAATACGGAACCAATTGAATATATTTTGAGTTATTTACAATCTTATGGTTCGAAGATTCTTAAAAATGTGTTTTGACTATTCAGTAGTGGGTATTGTTCATCAAGCTTTGAAAATCGAAAATTGAAACTTGCATACATACACCACACTCATTTGTTTATGAAACATAAAATTCGCAACTTCTAATTTCCGTATAAAGTTTTATCAACAAGCTTACCAACAGGCCCTAAAGTTTCTGCAATCTGACAAGTCAATAAAAATAAATATCAGTAGTTCCTTTATTGGAAAAATGTTCAAAAAAATGAAAGTTCAAGTTAACAACTTTTAATTGGGAACACGTTTCACTCACTTTGTTCTCAGATAAATCCACTGCCTTCATGGCTTGAGCCAGCGTGAAAATTGGTTGAGCTGACAAGCTAAGTGAGAGAGCGTTTCTCGTAACTCATTCTCTTAGCTTTCAGCGTTGTTTACAACCGAAGGTGAGAAAAGAGCTTTGGGTTGGGTTAAGCAAACTATATTACTACCGACCCAATATCCTGGGGGTTACTCCCTATATTGGGGTTTTAGGTATGACCGTCGTGATTTTAGGGGTTAAAATAGTCAGTCCGGTATAGTTTATGGGTTGTTAAACCAAGAGCCTGGTATTTTTTAGGGTTGAAAAACGCGAAGCCACTAGACTGATTGCAGCCTTTTTTTATTAAAAGTGCGTTCTGAACAAAAAGTTAGGACAAAGTCCTTTGGCGAACGTCCTATTACGCGCACGCGTCTATTCACTGTATATCACGTTCAGCGCAACATGAGGGGATTAATTTAGGGCCAACCTGCTAGCTATATAGGGAAAATGTCAATTTTTTATTGATATTTCTAAAGGTAATTTTCAAACCGAGAGGTAACTTTTAGGGTGGAAAGGTATTTTTAGGGTATTTTGAAGAATTTTCCAGTGGTCATCCCTACTCTTTCAACCCCGGAGTACTAACAAGATTCCTCTTAAAAGTTAATGCAATGAAAGAAGCATAGGCTGGGAGGAACTAAGCATTGGTAAACATATTCTCTCAGGCAAACCAATGTTAAGCAAAACGAAGTTAAGCAATATTGCGTCAAAAAAACTTTTAAAATTGAAAAGGTCAGCTTTTCTTAACTATACGCCAGAAACAATGACACTTTCGACCCTTTGTAGTTGCCATAGATAAACACTCTTTAACGCAAAAAGAGCAGAAAGCTTCTTGCAAATACTGTTGCTTTACATGTGCCTACAAAATACCATGGAGTAATTTTCCGAGATACAGTTATTCATAAGAGAACTTTTAGGCTAATAAATTGAGAACAGTTAAAACAGAAACTTATCACTTAACTTTCCTCGAATTTTGCCCGAAAGTTCGTCCAAAATTCGGCAAAAATTTTTGCTGTTCTCTTCCCTAATTTGAGCAAAATATTGCCACAGACTGTGAACTTAAAAATTGTTTTGCGATTTTTTTTCAGGAAATATGTTGTCCGAGAATTCACCAAAATTTCGTCAAAATTACGTGCGTGTTTCGTCGAAACGGTGTATTTTGCTTTCATTTTTAACCAATACTGTACAGTAAGACTGTTGCCAAGATTCTCCATACGAAGATTTTTACAAACTGTAAATGTACAGCTACAGCTAAGCAAACTGAATGAGGAAGAAAGTCCAATTAACAAAAACCGGCTTGCACAAATTCCCATGGTTAATGATTTTTTGTTAGATTTCTTGCTATATCCGTAATTTATTTCTTTTTTTTGCCCTTGCGCTAAGCGCATGGGGAACAAGAAATTGACAGAACTATAATTTCAGCAATAATTTTACAAAACGCCCCTTTCTTTTGCTGATTAAGCGATATGTGTTAGATCTCAAAAATTCATTCTTGTTTTATTCTTTTTTGTGCTCAACTAAAAGATTTAATCAAGTGCTGGTACAAAAATATATTGCCTTTACTCAGCTTTACAAACACAATTGATGTGTTTCGGATTAAAAATGTCAAGGTTTTAATTACCAATATGTGGTGAGAGGAAATATTACCTTATATAGGCGGAGCTTACTCAATAAGCTGCCAGAGCTGTAGGTTTATTTGTGCAACAAACTGCTACTGGAAATATGAAACTTACAGTATATTAAACCTTAGCAATTCAAACTTGTAAAAAGGAAACAGTTTAAAGTCATGAATAGGTACGTATCTAAAATTTGTTTTTGAATTCGCAAATGTCATACGTCTTTTGCAGTCATTCTTCTTACTCACACCTATACTTGAGTTGATTATATCCATTTTTTTCTGCTGCTATTTTAATCACTCAATTTTTAGTAATAGTCCCCTTCATTTCACAAAACTGAATCTTATTTTTGGTTGGTGATACCTCAGTTAGTCGAATTGTGCAAAAAGACGATGACAGTGCACACAACATGCGATTGACCAACTCACGAGAAATCGACCAGGGAAGGTTTTTAGCCAAATATGACAAAATGTAAAGAGATCAGAATAGAGTTTTCAAAATCTGCCCCGAATTTCGACCCCATGGAACCAAATGGAGAGCCAATAGAGATTATGAGCATCGCTAAACTGCTTGGTATGAACATCTGTGGTCTAAAATGGGAAAATTGCGTATCAGATTGGTGAGAAAAGCCGCCCGTTGTCTCTAAATTTTAAGGCAATTGAAGAGATTTCGGGACTAAAAGAACTGTTACTGATCTACATCACTTATACCTGTCCCACCCTCGAGTACCTTCGTACGGTTTTTCACCGAGCTGTCCCTAGTGTACCTTATAGAGAGAGTACAACGAAGAGCCCTGAGAATTACTTTCACGGAGCTATCACGCAGTAGCAATACCCTTGTTACCTGTAACTTAAAGACAGTGAAAGAGAGGAGAAAACTTTTAACAAAAAACCTTTTAAGAAACATTGTTCAAAATCCAGTAAATCAACTATAGACAAATTCTTGCCATCTGGAGCGGAAAGCACATGCAAATAATTCTAGAAAGAACCAAAAATTTGCCTCTCCGCTTTGTGGAACAGATCTTTTTCAAAAATAGTAAATATTATTTGAGCAAGTTTTACAAATATTTTTAGTTGTTGCTTCTTTTAACTTTTGTCTTCTTGTTATTTCAAATTTAAAACTTTTAGTTTTTTCTCGTTTCAAGTTTTTAACATTTTGTGAATTATACATTGTAACGTTGAACGTATCCCAGCTATTTTGGCTTCAAAGTACTTTACACCTCTACACACAAAATGAAGCTTGCTAAAAACCCAAATCCATTCTTGTCACAAGATCAAGAAGCGAGGAAAATTGTTCTTAAAGTTGTCATTATTTGTGTTTAATTCTTGTGAGTTTTACAAGTTCGAAAATAATTCAATCTAATTGCTCTATCTTTTAGTTCTTGTTCGATTGCGCCGCATGATGAGAGTGTGTTTTTTCCTGTGCTGTCAAGTTCTGTGCGTTATTTCAAGGGTTTTAGGGCTTGGAAAATGCCCAGCTGTGGTGGAGTACATGTACTCTTTTGGTGAGTGTTCTGAATACATCACTCGCAAATTCCATGCGGTTTATTTTTGGTATATTGATAATTAGGAGCCGCTTACTGCAAACATCGAGAGGCTTCGAATAAAATCAAAAAACCTAATTTCTTCATATTTTGTCGAGAAAACCCCTTGATAGCAACTAATTATAGTCGTTTAAGAGACCTTTAATCCGTGGCTACACGGTGCAACATTGCCTGCAACGTTGCGCTCAATGGGAAAATTTCACCGTGTTGCCAACTCTGAAATCGTTGCACGCAACGTTGCACGAAGTAGAAACCGATCCTACTCCTGTAACGTTACACGCAACGGTTTCACCGCGTGGCTACACGAAGGGTTTCAGTTGCGCGCAACGTTGCATGCAATGTTGCACCGTGTAGCCACTGCTTTAGTTTTGAGAAATATTGGAAATGTAATAGTGGTCGCTGCAAAAAAAAAAAGCCTATTCACTACAAAACTGCATTTTTAGCGCTCGCGTTGAGCAAATCAGTCGCTTGCAGAGAACCTGTCTCTCGCAAAATTTCTATTTTGAATTTTACAGTCAGCGCCTCATGATTTCAAATCTTGAACTAAGGTCAGTAAGTTGTTTGTAGGGGTTCCAAAAAAAGTTTATTAACACCAAATTAGGAAAAATATCATTTAGATAAAACTGTAAAACTTTTTGGAAGTTCTTTGGATGAATTTAGAAGCTATCGTTCCCTGTTCTTCGTCGATGGAAATGGAAACAATTCCCAGCCTATACTTATCAATTATAATATCTTCGTAGATTTTTCGAATTTAGGTAAGGTTTTCTTTGTGTTTGGACATATGTCTCTGGTTTCAACCCAGAAACCAAAGGGATTTATGAAATGTATCCTAGGAAGTCTAATTGGCTGTGAATATTTAAAAATCCAAAGCTTTGTAACGTTTTAGCTTTTTCTTCCCTCTTCGGCTTTATCCTCTTTCAGAAAGTGCATTGATAATGCTTCTCGTTCTAGATTTTGTTTTGGATAATCGAGTGTTTTCAGAGGTTCTAACTACAACTGCCGACCAGTGCTTGGCGAGATGCTCTGCTGAATATCGGTGCCGGTCAGTGAATTACGAGAAACGCTCTCTTAATTGTCAGCTCAGCAGCGCTACCAGGAATAATTTCCCAAGCTGGCACAAGCCACGAAGGGGGTGGATTTACTATGAAAACAAAGTGAGTGAAGTTTCTGGTTGTCAATTGTCCTGCATACAACGTTTTTCAAAGAGAGGATCAACTACTGATATATTGCGTTTTTTTTATCGATTTGTCAGATTGCAGATAATTTACTGCCCGTTGGTAAGTGTGTAAGTAAAAGTACAATTAAAAATCTATAATTTTGATGTTTGATTAAGAAACATGTATAAGTGTCAATTTCATAAGCTTCAGTTGCAGATCAATAGCCATTATTGTATGATCTTTTCAAACCATGTTGAAGTTTTTAAATATACTCAAGACATATTTTTTTACCTTAAGTTCCTTATCTCCCTGTCAGAACTTTCTAATAAAGAATTGAAATATAACGGGCGGTACATTTAGAAATAAATTTTCACTTAGATCCGAATAGATACCTAGCTAAAATTTAACATGTTGTGAAAACCGGCAGTTGATGGTGGATGGGGACAATGGGGAAATTGGTCTGAGTGCAATCGTGAAGAAAAAACCGGAAATAAAACCCGAAAAAGAAACCGCCTTTGTGACAATCCTGTTCCAAGAAATGGAGGAAAGAGCTGCGGAGATAGAAAGACAGAAAAACAGCCCTGCAGTAAGTTTACTTCTTTTAAAAGAGCAGAGAGAAAAAGTTCCAACATATAAAATAAAAATGTCTTTTCATCCTTTTTTACTACCTACATAAACATAAAAAGGAATACAGCGGGGAAGTAAAATAGTCAAATTTAAATATTTTCTATAATTAGGAAAAGCTAGACATAAAGTTCTTCTATTAAAAATTCTTAGTTTCCAATTAGGTTCTGAGCTTATACACAGAAATACGTATGAATGATCAAATAAGGTGAATTACAAACACGTTTCATTTGTTTGTATTTTAACGATTTTTTACAGATGGCTAGCGTTTGTTTTATTATTCAATCGGCGATAAGCTTGTTGTGGCCAGCTGTGAGGAAGCAACATATGAGAATAGAATTTGTTTTAGCTTCAATAGTGTCAAGAGAATTGACTGTCTTTTCTCATTTAAGGATGATTTTTGCTACTTTATAACAAATGCTTTTGACAGCTTTCTTTCTTTTATAACGTCTTTGACATTAGTCCTTCATCATGCACTCTCAACTGAATGTCTAGGTGGTTGCCGACTTAGCAAATACAAAACAAAAGAAAGTACATAAAAGAACAAAAACTATCAATAAATTAATGAGCATGGACAGTCATATCAAACAAGTTGAAATTTACATTGACATCAATTATTCGATGGCTCTACCGTGCGTACAAATGAGTTAAAAAAGAAATCAATAAAAGGCGTTTGTTCATACAAAACCATCTGAAACCCCTAAGTTTGCGGTTATTATTTATCTTACTTCAGACAACAAAAAGTCTTTTTCCTTTGACAGTTGACGGTGGATGGTCTGAATGGAGCTCATGGAGCAGGTGTTCTCAGCCACAAACACAGAAAAAGCTTGTTTCAGGTTACAGTCGGAGATCACGTGCTTGTACCAATCCTTCTCCTCAAAATGGTGGCCTTGACTGTAAAGGAAACAACTCGGATAAAAAATATTGCTGTCCCAGTAAGATTTTTTTGAGTCTTGTCAATTGTGTTTCTTCATTAATACTTCACCAGTGATGTCTCGAGAGTCAATCGCCCCCGTCTTTCACACTTGAACATCTTCAATTTTTTTGTAGTCGTACTTTTCTTTTTTCATACTAATAATTACAGCAATGTACATAGAGAAAAACTTAAGGAAAAAGGCAAGGTAATGATCTTTAATGAAAATAAGTCCAAAAAGGAGACGACGATCAGTGGTTTAGGATACAGGCCAATCTTGGATTCGTTTGGACATTCTTCGTACTAGCTTGTAATTGCAACCATGCAACGATAGCCATGTGCATGCTTTCGAGGTTTGTCAGTTTTAGGCGATATGAATGCGGATTACCTTGCCCGCTCCACTGATTCCACCACCAAAGCTCCTCTTTTAAGAAATGTTACAGATTTATCCAATTTAGAGCAATTAACACATGAGCCAACGTGCATTACTTCCATTAGCCGCAAGGCAATCGATCTCATTTTTACCATGCAGTGACCTAGAAAAAGTGGTTTGTAGTGGCGTTTCTCATCTAGGAATAAGCGACTACTGGTTTAGGTTTACCGTAAAATCGCATTTTCCTCAGCCTCTAAAAGGCTCAATACTGTTGCAAGTAGAGATTTCAAACGTTTCAATGCTGGCGTGTTTCGAAATGATATTGCAGCTATGCCTTCGCAGTTTCTGATAAACTTTACAAACCCAAATGAGATGTGGTCCATATACGGAAGTCCTCATTTCTTGATATTTGTCATAAACATGCACCAATCAAATCTAAGCGAACGAGGGCAGAACTAATACATACCAGAAAACGCTAAGAAATCAAAGATATCTTGCCCAATGATACTTCTGACTGGAATGCCTTTAAAAAATTTCGAAATTATGCCAATGAAAAAGTATAAAAAGTTAAGAAATCTTATTACTCTTGCTCTTTTAAGGCTTTTGAGGGAAATTTACGCAAAACTTGGCAAACAATAAATCAACTGATAGGCCGCAAAGAGAATAAGTCTGCCATTAATAGCATTGATCGTAATGGCGAAAATATAAATGAGCCATGCAGGGTAGTCGAAGCCTTTAAAGATTATTCTTTCAAGAATTGGGCCAGAACTTGCAAAGAGCATAAAAGAGGTTCCTGTTGGTTTTACTGAATACCTTACAACAACCGACAGCCGCTTTTGTCTACAGATCTAGAAAACTAATAAATTATGCAAGGCTAAGACAACTGGGTTGGATGAAATTTTGGCTAAGCTACTAATAAATGCGCAAATCTGGTTACTGATCCTCTTTGTCTGATATTTGATTAGTCGATCTCCACTGGAATTTTTTCCTGTGAGTGGAAAAACGCAAAAGTCATTCCCCTATAAAAAAAATGCTGGGAAAAACCGATTTAACAAAATACCGGCCGATATCCATCATTCAGTGTTTAAGAGAATTCATGATAAGCTATACGCATACCTTATAGTAATAATAATTTGATCAACGACTCTCAAACCGATTTTCGATCAATGCATTCAGCGGTCCTGCTTTACTAGAGGCGACTTATTCCTGGCCCTTAAGTATCGACAAAGGCTGTGTCAACGCGATAGTTTTTCTAGATCTAAAAAAAGCCATGAGATTCTTTCATCAAAGCTTAAAAACTTTCGTATTTATGTATCGACCTGGAAAAGCCTTTCCTCCTACCTGGAAAATCATTCCCAGTTGTGCTAGGTGAATGGGCAAAAATTAACACCTTACCTTTATGAAATGTGAAATGCCGCAGGGAACAATTTTGGGTCCTCTTCTTTTTTTGTGCTATTTTAACGATCGATCGACCAAATTGGCTCAGAGACTCCCAGCCAAGGTTGTACGCTAATGATACGAGTCTGACATATGCTGACAATGACATTAATGTCATCAATTCTCGCATAAACAGAGATTTGAATAATATCAACATTAATGGCTATCAGTGAACAAGCTGTCTTTGAATATGACTGAAACAGAATTTCTACTGGTGAGATCATGGCAAAGATTAGCCCGTCTGAATGGCTCTCCTAGCCTTTCCATTGATAGTGCGCATGTCAAACAAGTATACAAGACAAAATTTTTCGGCATTATCATTGACTCAAACCTTGGCTTGGATGAGCACACTAAAATTATATCCAAAATGATTTCTTCTTGAATAAGCGCAATTAAAGGTATTCGATCCATTGTTCCCCGCGACACTCTCCTCAACACTTATAATGCTATTGTTCAACCGCACTGTGATTATTGTAGCGTTGTTCGGGGTGAATGCACCAGAGCCTTTGCCTGTGACAAATTAGATAAGCTCCAAAAACCTCAAAATTGCGCTGCGCGTATCAAAACTTTCTCAAGCTATGATAGCAACGCCGATGCTTTACTAAGCGAGCTCGGTTGGCATAAATTGTGTTACCAACGAAAAATTTCAAAATCACTTTTAATATGCAATTCGCTGAACAACAGAGCCCCAATCCATCTTTCCGTTAAGTTCACTTGGTGCAATAACTCAAAATAGAATTTGCGCAATTGCAAAAAGGAACTCACGGTACCGCTTCCATGTACTGACTTTGGTAAAAAGAGTTTTACTTACAGTGGAGCGGTACTGTGGAACAATTTGCCAGTGAATTTAAGGCAGTCGCCATCGCTGACATACTTTAAAAGCTACTACTACTACTACTACTACTACTACTACTACTACTACTACTACTACTACTACTACTACTACTACTACTACTA
>JAOBRD020194576.1:0-26104 GCA_027575215.2 Hydrozoanthus sils | reverse complement strand
GGGGGGGGGGGTTACAAGGATAGGGATGCTTGTCGGAGAAATACCTAATAGAATTGATTTGAAAACGGCAGGAGAAACCTGCAGTAAAACTCATGCTCGTTTTGGTTTTGCACACCTGAAAAATATCGGGTTTTTTTAAAAACATTTTTTTTTACAAACCCCTAAAAACCAAGCTGCAGATTTTTACTCCCTTAAAATATTCGACAAGCACCCCTATCATACCAAAAGAGGGTTCTTCCCCTTCCCGTCCCCTTCCATTTAGTACCTCCATGTAATATTTGGGAAGAAGTGTCGTGTAGTACTAGGGAGACGAAGCAGTCGGAGGGTGAACCGAAGGTGAAACCGCTCCGGTAAGATGAGACACTTACCCTGACGAACAAATGGTGCCTACAACCCCTATACTAGCTCCTGTTAGCATTGATCGAAACTTATACTCTTCTTAGGACTGGGTTTATCAAACCAAACGTTGCATTGCATGCGAGTATTGTTTCCAAGAAATGCGCGCTTGAAGTTGTAAGATCTATCATACATATAGCCTTTCAAAAATTTCTGTTCTGAATCGTCTTTCGTTTAAGATTTTACGATCTAAACAGATAGAGCAGGCGCTTGTCGGCATTGGTTTTAATAAGATCTTAAACTAAAAGGTAGAAACATGCACTCGGAACTCAGTTAAAAACGAGCATAGCACTCGCTTAAGAAAATCCTTTTCCCAAATATTTTTGCATGAAGGGCAAAGTTGTATGCAAAGGTCAGTTTAACCATTCATTTATGAAAACAACGCTTCAATGTTTTTTTTCATAACATCTGTTTAATTAACATTCAAAATTTCTAATACAATCTAGCTCCTTAAAGTGCCTTGAAGTATCATGTTTGTATTTGTGCTTAAATCGCTTAATATTATAACTTGATTTGTTTTTCTTTTCTATAATGACTCGCACTCTTCCAGCGATTCAGTTTGTTCCAATCAATTTTCCAAATTTTCCATGCATGGAACTTTTTTGATATTCCCTCTCACGAAATTACGGCTCGAGCAAACAGGCCATCTTCTTCATTGGTTTTTCGACTATTGGAAGTCTCGATAAAACATAGTTCTTCCTTTGCCCGCTTTTGAAGACCTTAGATGAAAATCGGCTCAGAGCTGGTCTTTTCTTCCTGAATAACATTACCTAGTAACGAAGAAAAACACCTTTCAAAAGGATGCAATATCATGTTATCTTGCGGCTACAGAGGATGGTGTGGGCAGTCTAAAGAAAATCGTCTTGACATCGTACAAAAAAGAGGATATGGTGTAAAGATTGCAGAGTAAATGAAAATATGTACAAAGTTGTTAAGTGTTTCAAGATCCTACTTGCTATATAGAACTTACTACGATCTTTAACGTTGGAGAAGAGGGCCGTCGATTCTAAGTTTTTAATCATCATGCAAAATCTATAAAAAAAACTCTTGTTTCTTTTTCTCTTTCAATGCATATGTTATTGAAATAAATAGAGAAATTGCAAGGAATTTGTGTACTCGGCTGTCTTCAGATAGTAATTGTATTAGCATGCATATTAGTAAGATGAATCAGATATTAGGTTATCGTCTCCAGTTCCACTTCTTGTAATGTATTTTATAAGTTACGACTAAAATTTAAAGCATTTTACCTTCCACACTTCTCTTCTTTCCGAAGCTGGAGGACATTCAGGCTGGAAAATAAAAGCAAACAAGAAACTTAATGGAAAAATGTCTCTGCATTATTGATTTATTTGTAGTTAACATGTATTGAAAAACAAAATTATCTTACTTTTTTTTGAGGGGGGGGAGGGGGAGAAGTAGGGGAGGGAAACGAGAAGTAAGGTATAACACCAGAGCCGATTGGAAGAGTCTCATAGAATTTCAAAAAACAAGCATTACCGATTAATCTACCTAAAATTGATTTTAAAAAATTGAAATTTTAAAATAATGAAAAGGGGGACTGCGCCATCGTGACACGAATTTCGAAGCCATATATGAGGGCTAGTTTTTTTCTTTAAAAAAGTTGCTAACGCGTTTTTTGCGCGAAGGAAGAACAGCTAAAAAGCTGCATGTTAGATGAAAATATTTGTCGTGGACGTTTAAAGATTCGCTATTTCTTATTTTCCCCCTTTTCAGTTTCGAAATACTAATAAAATTGATGGTTCATTTTAACAAAGTTAGAAAAAATCTTACCAGTCCGCTCAAAAGAGTTCTTTTCCCGGCGCAGATCCAGCCCTTACATTCAGGTGACAAGCGATGAACAGATAGGAAAACAAATTTTCCGTTCTCATTTTTGGAGTAAAGTTTACCTTAGCTTAGTTCTTGCAAAGAGACTGCCTAGTATAATCTCAGTTGATGAGTTTGGAGTTTCCAAACGGGCACCTTTGATCTTTTATAAGGCTTGAAAGCGTCAAAAGTTGGTATAATGATTAAATTTATTCGTTTGCTTAAATTGCATTAATTGGGGCTGAAGGGTTTACGATAGATCGCTAAACATTTGAAACAATAGAAAGCTATGCATCAGTGTCAAGATTAAAGCTTACATTCAGTTTAGTTTAGTATAATTGTCTTTGTGATAACTTTTTCGGGAAAAATCAAACAATTATTTTTTTGGTTGGTTTTTGAATTGACACTTTTAAAAACAAACTAATTAATCTTTTCATCAAAGGATAAACTCAAATTACCAGACTAGGTTGCTTAACTGCAAGTCTTATAAAACACAAGGAAAACTTAATAAAAAAACCTTTTGAAATAATGCTTTTTATTTAACTGTTTTTAAAATCTTACAAAATGTATGAAGAAGTTATCGAACGAACAAAGAAAGTAATTTTGTTTGACTGAGTGTTCCATTAAAAGGGAAGCCTGTCAACAAGAGAAATTTTTCAACAGGTGTATTTTTAGCCTAAAAATTATTTAAAATGTTTTCTAGTTGAAAATTTAAAAAAAAAACACGAGAAAACGCTTTAATCTGTGTCTATAGATTTCTTTGGAAAAAATCTGCCTACAACCTTTAATATGGCAAAAAAAAAGAATCACTACATAACCTAAATGTATTTAGTACTTATTCATTTTCAATCTTTTTAACACCTTTTCAGTATAAACTAGTACTTCAGTTCAGTAGTCATTTCTTAAAAAATTGTCAAAGATTAAAGGTTGAAAACCGAATGCTTTTGTTTTTGAATATTCAACCACAGAACGTTCTTAATATTTTATAATTTTTAGGCCTGGTGACAAATTTTTCAATTTTTAAATAGAAAAAAGGTAACGCTTCTCTGAACGCTTTTTGTTTCTAGACTGATCACTTACAACATTATGAAAATTATTTTCCTTTAACGGTCCACGATTTTCTAATGAGTTATACTGTTTAGCAAAAACTGACTATCAAATTCACTCGCTATACATACGCAATTCATGATCGGTGAGCATCAGAAAAATATGAATGTTTTTTGTGTTCTGTTTTGCCATTTTATGTTACAAAAGCGGTTACGTGTTTAGCGAAATATATAATTTCTGGGATTGACGAAAGTCATATCGAATATCGAATCTTAACGGAACAAAAAACAACTTGTGCTTTCAGTATTATCAGTATAACTGACGCAGGAGTATTAAATACTAGCAACGTTTTCATATTAGGGGACGGACAAGTCGTCTCAGTCGAATAAATTGTCTGTCGGTGTGAAAACGGGACGAAGTCAAGTCGTCTCAAATTTGTCCGTCTGTTTTTTCGTCCAATCAGACGATTTTTTGTTGGCGATTTGCTCGTCTAAACGTAACAACCAAACCGACCAAAAGCTGTCTTAAGTTCACATTATGTCGAACAAACTTCGAGCAAGTTGTCCGTACTTCAAGTTTCTCCTATAGCTGACAACAAGTACAGCTGCAGTCAAAACATACGCATTTAAATAACTTTGACAAGTAAAGAGTAAAATGCTATACTATAGATTGATCTAGCAAGGACGCAAAATATATCTTGGCTCAGTTGAAGCGTTCTCTTACCAAAATTAAAAAGAGTCTGCGCGTCAAGAAACTGGATATAGCAGTCATTTTGTTTGTCTTGCTTTTGCCTGCGGTTCCAGGTCCTTTGCACTAATATTCATATGTTTGTACGTTTAGCACGACTTTCAGATGAGTTTTGATTTTTCTTTATTGGTCTTTAACATGAATCTGTTTAAGTAAAACAAGATCGAAGCAAGATCGAAAAAAAAGAACTTTTTTAGGAATTATCAGAACAGATCACCAGTTTTTTTAAGTATTCTTATTCAAAATTCAGACTTAACGTTGTACTGTTTAAAGCTTTTAGGAGTGTTTAATTTTTCTTTGGAATACGATGAAACTAACACACTCTAAGAGCTATTTCAATTAAATCTATGCATTTGAAATAAAAACGACTTGAAAATCAAACAATTTCAAATACGGTCCACTAACGTAAGGAAAAAAATGATCTTAGGTATTTTTAAAAGATGATCAAAATGATCAAAAAAGCTCAAATTAAATAAATTTATCTATGACGTCCATGAATATATTTCCTTATATTATTGCCTCCATGAAAATTCACCTGCTGCATCTGATTACTCAAATGTAGTTTATAGTTTTATTTATATAGGGTCGAAACCGAGCCAAATACGAAGATGTATTAAAAGGCTAAAAATGTTAAAAGTTTTGATGTTTAAAATACCAACGTTTTCAACATTAAGGTCATCTTCAGATAAAACACAGGCGTGCTAGCATGAATATAGATATTCAAGTTATTCTCCTTATGGAAGAGTTGGGCGATAAAACACTTTGATTGAACATTTGTTTAGGGGGTATACTATAATAGCTCCTTGAATGAAAAGTCCCTCGACGATCTTATGTTTAAAAATGTTTCTTGCTTTAAATATCATCATGCATCAAGCCGAATATATTCAAAAAGGTTTTATTTTTGCACCGTTATAAAGCCTTTACCAATTAAATTTCACCAAGAACCAAGACGCTTTACAAAAACGCGAGGGACCATCTACATCACGCAGTCGAAATCGGCTTTAATTTGAACCCAAAGGGTTGATCCCGAGATCAGTGGTGGGTCAAAACTCTTGACAAGTTTACACAAAACTTAGAATGCCTGTCGCCTGTTAAACCAAAAAAGATACTCTGGCCTTGGTTGATCAATTTGAGGTTGGTTAACGTTTACGGAACAATACTTAAAGAACTTATGCCAATTAAATTCAAGCAAATATTTCCTTTATATGGAAATGTTTACGGTATAAAACAGTACTATTTGAATTTTTTAACTAAAAATTTATCAAATCAAAATTTACAGCTCAAATCAGTCACGGTAAGGTGGAAAAGATAAAACTTAACCCTTGGTTAGTGCTACAATTGGCCTTTGAACAACTAGGTTGAAAATTTTTTTATCTATACAGATAAGATATTACCATATTGTAGGCTTGATAATTACTGTTCTTGATTTCTTGCCTAATATACCGGAAGACTTTGAATACAGCAGTTCAGGCTTCGGTCGATTATGTGAAGGTTCCTTGATATGTTTGGCACCAAACATTTCAAGGGAAAAAATGCGTTTATTCAACTCACCAACTGACAAAATTTTGCAAACTAATTAGCATTAGTGATGAAGTTGTATCTTTCGGACAAACTTGCCTTTCCTGTTTATCAAGTTTAGCTTTTAACATCTTCCCGTTGTAGAGCTGAACAAACTTCAAGATGCAATTTGAATAAAAGCACAAGGGCCTTAATTCTCACCCCCATTGTATCTAAATGAAACCTGTATCGACGATTAAAAAGCTTAGGCTAGCTGCACAAGCTGCATACTCGATTAGTCGTACAAGTTTTCATGGCAGCTCGTGACACTCATGTGACTGTGCACGTGTAGCATCAAAGCTTTACAATGTTTACATACAATCTTAGTCACGAGGGTGTTATTTCAGCCTAAGGGTAAATTACCACTCTTCATGCACGTGCCTGGTTTGAATTTTGGAAGATTTTTGTTGTCTTTCAACGGTTTTGTTTAAGTTAATTGCATATTAATAATATAATGACAAAAAAGAAAATAAAAATTAATGTTTTCGCTAAACGAGCCTAGAAACAGCACAGAAACAAAAGCTCGTCGTACACAAATGTTAGAGTAATTTTAGAATCTGTCAAGATAAAATATTCACAGAAAGATTTTATAAATAGTTAGTAGCCACTTAAAAGCGCTTTTGCTTAAGTCAAAATAAATTCAGGAAATCTAAAGAAGATCAAGGGCTTCGAAGAGTTAGTAACAACTTAATTAATGGACGTCACGCTTTACAGCCCGAGGCTACAGAACTTTGTTCTTCCTCTCTCGCAACGCGAGCAATCTCGGTATTTTTCTTTGATTCCTTGTCGTAAAATCTCTTCCCACTAACTATATTGATAATAAACTTAAACTTTAAAGCTCTCATATGCATTAAAGTCCAAAGCGTTTTAACAAACAAATCTAAATGTATGACTGTTTATAAAATCATAGAAGCTAAAACTATAATAAACTTAAACTTGTACAGCGCTCATTTCCATAAAAGTCCAAAGCGTTTTACAAACAATTCTCATTTATGACTATTTATAAAATCATATAAACTAAAACTAGATATAAAATGAAATCTACTATTATTTGTTTGTTACCAATTACTATATATCTTTCTACTGCGTGTTAATACAGAAAAATACTGTCTTTAAAGAGAAGCTATTTCATTCAAATTTGTTTTTCCTTTCCAGCTTTATTTTCCCTTGTATTCTTATTTGATGGAGTCAAAGAAGAACAAAGAAAAAAGCACTCTTATGTAAAAATGGCTTGGATGTTTACACAACGTATTTTTTTTGTCGTCAGTCATCTGGAAAAATTGCCATGCCTGTAACTCATATTTATAAAAGAAGAAAAAATTTCAATAAAACTGAACAAGCAGTGTTCTTACAAACAACAAGAAAGAACTTGGGGAAATATCTCTTGTTAGTATTACTATAACTAGGATACATACAGAACCTTGCATTCTGATTGGCTCCTGAGAGAGAAGAATTATCCTGTAATGCCCATGGGCATATTATACCAACATGTTTTTCTTCATATTTTAATGCTTTCTGCCATATTTTGCTTTCTATATCTCAAATGTCTGACGGCGTAACTCGAAACAAAAAACATATACACAACTTATTAACCGCATTCGCATAAAATTCATTGGAATTGAAAATTTCAGTCCTTGGTCTTTTGATTAAACCTATAAAATCAAATCACTTTCGTCTATAAATGTCGTGCGTCGTAGTATAGCCTACAGCAATCAATTCGAAAACATTAGCTCTTTTGATCGCTGTGCACGATCTAGTTGATACAAGTCAATTCAACATTCAACTGTCTTACAACAAAAACCGTGTAAATGTGGTTAGGACTCGCGCATATAACAAATAAACAAAACAAAGCATAACCAAAAACCTTGAAACACACGGTCGGTACGTCAAACCCCCAATCTGCAAGAGGTATCGATCCCAGTAAAGACCTCGCTTGCGTTAAATAAAAGTTATGTAACTATATTCCAAAACAAAAATAAAATCATAGACATGCTATCGAGTGTGACAGTACAAAATACCTATGCAAATTCGTTTCTTCCTAATAAGCTTGGGGTCGTTCTGTCTTGTTTCCACCAAAAGGTCAAGGAGAAATCCCGTGGGAGGGCACGATAGTGGTGAGCTTTCTTGCCCCGCGTACAATTTCTACCTTTTTCCTGTCTATCTGGATTAACTGGTCATCAAACCATGATCCAAAATTAGTTAACGACGTGCCTAACAAATCTGGTTTCTTGATAAATATTTCTACAACCCTTAAAGTTGGGAAACAGGCTTTCTTGTCGGTGATCAATGGAAAGTCAAAGAGGTCCGTCTTGTATACAAATATTGCCAAGCAAAATTTTATCTTGTTCAACATTCTTTTACTCTGTGGAGACATTGAAATCCAGCCTGGGCCACATCAGAAGAACCCTTGCAGAGTATGTGATAAACCAATGCGATCAAATCAGCGAGGAATCCAATGTGGATTTTGTTACAGCTTGCAGCATGTCGAATGTATTCAAATGAGCGCTGCCGAATATGAATCCCTGGCAAACTCCTCTTGTGTCTGGTTGTGCCCGAACTGTGAACTCCTGAATCGGTCCAGCTCCGTTCTCGACTCCACAACACTGGGTTTGTCAAACTCGTTCAGTCACCTACTGTCGTCTCAAATCGATCAGAATTTTGAAAATATTTCGAATTTGCATCTTAGCAGACGTACTTACTCAACTCCAAAACAAACAAAGCGATCTCAGGCTCAGCAGAATCAAGAATCAAGAATTGAATAAATCTTGCTTTCGGAAATATGAGAACTTCTCGGTCTTAAACCTAAATTGCCAAAGTCTTCCAGCAAAACGCGAAACCTTCCTACAGATGATTAACGAGAAACAACTAGATGTTATTATCGGAACAAAATCTTGGCTTACAAGTAACCACAACAACAGCGAATATTTTCAAACAGTTATATCAAGTTCAAAGGAGAGATAAACCTGACGACCCTCACGGGGGCGTTTAACTAGACTTAGCATTGGTTAGAGAAACGGAACTGGAAACAGACTGTGAGTTATTTTGGTGTAAGATCCAAGTACAAGGCTCCAAAACCGTACATATTGGGGCATACTACAGGCCGCACACTGGCGATAAAAAAATTTTGATGAGTAAGTCGAATCCCTGGCGCTCTTGCATGCAGACTATATTGTTTTACTAGGAGGCGACTTTAATTTTCCCGGTTGGGACTGGGAGAATAAAACAATCAAAGCTGACTTTCCATATGTTTATATACACCATCAGTTTGGAGACCTCCTAGACGATCATGGTCTTGAACAACTGATTGAAACATCAACCAGGAGGGATAACGCGCTTGGCCTTATGATCATTAACAACCCGTCACGAGTTTCCAGAGTTGGTGTTTTGCCTGGCTTATCAGACCATGACTGCCCAATAGTTGACATAAATATCCGACCAATAAGATACAAGCAGAAACGTCGACAAGTACCACTATACAAGAAAGCAAAGTGGGACAGCTTTAATGCACATCTCCAATCTACTGCTGAGAACAACGAGAGACATAAACGAACTATGTCAGCCAATCAAAGGTGGGACATGTTTAAGAACGACGTGCATAACGGTATTAAGAAGAACATCCCGTACAAGAAGTGTAATCGCAACAACAATCTTCCTTGGATCACACCCAAGATAAAGCGCCTGATTAAACAAAGAGACCGACTTAACATCAAGCGGAAGAAAGTCAAATCGAGCGGTTCAGTTACCATTGTCTTTACAAGAAAATGAGAGATCTTAAGAAAGAAATAAAGAAATAATCAAGGAGAACGTATTGGGAGCATGTAGGAACAATTATTCTCAACATTCTCAACAGTCATTTCCACTCTTCATTCACTCGCGAAACTGGGAACTGCGACATACTATCCATGCCAACGAACTATCCAGTTATGCAAGATATCAATATAACGAGAGAAGGAGTGAACTGACTGATAAAAACCCTCAAAGTTCACAAAGCACCAGGTCCAGACGGTATAACTTCGCGAGTAATGAAAGAACTCTCCGAACCGGTTTCCCCTATATACTTACTATAATTAACACCATATTTTAAGAAGGGCTCAAAACAAGACCCAAAAAACTACAGGTCCATTTCTCTTACGTAACATGCATTTCATGCAAATTGTTCCGCGAACACATAATCGCAAGCTCCATCATGCGACACGCCAACGAAAACAGCATCTTGTATAATGTCCAACACGGATTCAGGGAAAAAAGATCATGCGAAACACAGCTGCTGGGGTCTACCTGTTACCTAGTTGCTAAGTTGCGCAACTATGGTATTTGCGGAAAAAACAGCGAGTGGATCAAATGATTCCTAGAAGGCCGCACACAATCCGTGGTCTTGGAAGAAGAAGTCTCTGACAGTGCCAGTGTCCTTTCAGGATCAGACAGTGCCAGTGTCCTTTCTGTCTGGGACCCGTATACTCAAGTTAACATCGACCAACTTGAGAACGTTCAGCGAAGAGCAGCGAGGTACGTTCTGAGCGATTATGACTATAAGTCAAGCGTGCAGAAATGATTACTAAACTCAGTTGGGACTCACTTCAAGTCAGACGGCAGGCATACAGACAAGCCATTTTCTATAAAATCCATTATGGCTTAGTTGCTCTGGATGCTGCACAACTCGGAATGCAACGACAGCAAAGGGCTTCAAGGCACACGCACTCGCTTGCGTACGAGGTACCTCTTTCACGGACAAAATACCATATGTACTCCTTTTGGCCAAGAACAATACGCAACTGGAACAATTTACCAGACGCCATAGTTAAGAGCCCCTACAATCGACCATTTTAAAACAATTTTTGGGCTTATATCTACAATGTCTAAATGAACTCCCGCCCCCTTAAAAACGTTTCACACTTTTTGTTTAAATGCCTTTTTCTAATATAAATAGTAGTATATATTTTATTCACTAACACGTCATGTATACTTGTATTATTTTAAAATCACACCAGCACTTTGCACTTTCACAAGAATCATCTGTAGAGATGAAGAGTGAAATAAATGGGGAAAAAAGACGAAAGGTCGATAGAACTGCTTTTTAAAGTTAACTCAACTCTAGTTAAACCACGGTTGACCTTAACGAAGTAAAAAAATCACAAATCATTTTTCTTGCCGCAGTTTTTATTTCATTTTCTTGATACTGAGGTACACTAACTAACTAGCTAGCACCGCTAAGTTGTTTTACAGAATGACCTCGAATGTTTCACTAATATGGTAAGTTTTAGAAGAACAAGGTTATATACTCAATTTTCTCAAGACATTATTTAGGCTAGGTCTATTTGGCAAGATGGATGACCTTCCGGCGTGATTTCATATAGTATTATTTTTGAAAACGAGGAAAAAGAGCTAGACTACAACGTTTGGTATTTAGTCATTTCTAACATTCTAAACAGAAAAGATTGTAGTTTCAGTTTGATTTCCTGGAATATCATAAAATACTTATTGACAGGAACGGTGGTAACTAAAGATGAAGTGAAATGGTAAAAAGACTACTATTACATCCTCATGAGGTACTCATAAATTATGATTTTTATTTGCAAATTAGCTTAAGCTTTCTTTATGAAATACAGAAACCAATAAAGATACATAAATAATAAAGATGTCCATAGTTGATAGGGATTTTTAAATACAATAAAGAATACAACCACGTATATAACATACATTTTGTAATAACCATGTTTTAATGGGTGTTTTGAGATCATCAAACGGTGGATGAAAATCTTATTTTAAGAAAGTACCATTTATACGTAAATCAGCCTTGCTTTTTGTGACTAAGAAACTAGGTACTCACTTGAAGAAACTGTAAAATCGTTTAAAACGTTTCGACAGATCGAAACAGAAGAAAAAGACCGATTTTACAATTTCAAATAAAACATTTTTCATATCGGTATATTTTGGTTTACAATCAATTTATGCATTTAATACAAGTTTGAATATTTTATGTTCACCTCAGCATGGCCGGAGTATAAATTATAAGAAACCTGGCGTTTTGATCGAAGAAAACCGATTTTACAATTTCCAATAAAAGAAATTGAAAATTTTCTTACTTTACAATCAATATATATAAATGTGTTTAGCATAAGTTTGAACATTTCATGCTCAACTTAGCATGGAGTATGTAAGAAACCTATTGCTTCCACATCGAAATAAGTTACAGACGGCAATCTTTGAGTTGGTCGGTAGTGCCGTTTCTCTGCAAACAGCGCTCGTTAGAAAAATTATCACAACTTTTGAGCAAACACTTTCCTTTATTCGTTTTACTAACTATGCTAGAGACTAGTCCTTCCTCCCTTTAAGTTACACAAGCTTTCCTAGAGATCTGTACAATGGTCCGAACGGTTTTCAGGTAAGTGAGTAGCGGAATCGAGAGAAGTTAAGAAAATTCCAAAACTCAGAAGGCATCGTGTAGTCCAATGAAAATGAAAACTATTTTGTATCGGCTGAGAAGAATATTCGGCGAGGAATAATAAAAAATGTATACTGTCCGTTCTGAGAAGTTGAGTTAAAAAAAATACCAAATACCGAAAAACGATCCTCAATAATCTTTCAAACTAAGCAACTTGATATTAAATGGAAAATTTTAAAAAGTTTTTAATCGACAAATGCGTTAAAACAGTACAGGTTCAATAAAAAACCTGAAATGATCGAAAACCTCAAAAAATAAAAAAAAGCTGACTCCGAAGCTTTGACACGTTTTCTAATTTTGCTTTAAGCAGCCATGCTAAATTAGGGGAACTTTATTTAAGCATTTAAGCATTAAGCCATATATTTTTGAATAACTGTAAATCTGTTTGGTTTTAGGAATATAGACATTTTAAATCATTGTCGTAAAATATCTCAGCTTAACTCGGTCAAACGTCCTTTTCTTGGAAACCTGTCAAGATAACACATCAAATAGACATTTGTGGCACTTGTATCGTTTCTTTTTCTCAGTTACGTAAGACTCTGTTAAAGTCTATTACGTAACACCTTTTTCTCTGTCCGCAAACCTTTTACGACCATTAGCTTGGAAACAGCTTCACTCGGTCAAACTTCCTTTTCTTGGAAACCTGTCAAAATAACACATCAAATAGACACTTGTGGCACTCGTATCGTTTCTTTTTCTCAGTTACGTAACACTGTTAATGTTTATTACGTAACACCTTTTTCTCTGTCTGCAAACCTACTACGACTATTAGCTTGGCAGGTGAGTTGGATCGTTAAGGCAGGACTCAACCTAAACTTTTGTTGGATAGTGAGGAAGTTGAAAAAGATATTTGAATAAGAAGAAATTTGAGTAAAACTGCCAAACCGTTCCACCATGCAAGGGACTAGTACAGCTTTGGTTTGAGAACGGTTTGGCAAATTTACATCAAATATTAACTTCAAACCTAATTTTTAAACTTCCCAAAAATCACCAAATTAAAAAATCTCTTTAAAATTACCAATCTTTGAGAAAAAAAAAGATTTGTAAATTCAAACCATGGACGGAGATATTGGAAGAAACATGAGGAAAAGTGGCCACAAAGCGTGCTTTAAGTTAAGTCCCGCCTTATGCTTGTTTTGCGTATTTTTGCAAAATGCTGACAGCAACATACTAACATTTGTCAGGTGATTTTCTTTTTTATGAGTTAGGGTTTATTTTAATGATCCGGACTCAAAAGATGTGCTATCAATCAAAGAACAGTTGTGTGGAAGCTTTTGGCAATCGGAAAAATAGCAAGTTTTTCATCCCAAAAAATTCGAGGGCGAGGTCAAAATGACCCCCTTCCTCCTCCCCTCATGTCCTCTAGGCTTAAATAAAATAATAACCACGAATAAACATATAAGGTTATTTTATTTGAAAATGGAAAAACACTGCAAAGTTATATCAGAATAACTCAAGCATTTTTTTCTATTCCTGACTGGAGTTCTGCTCTGGCTGCTTTCGCTGCTGTCCAGTACACGATCGCGAGACCTACGGAATTTCTTTCTTTTAAGGCTTCGGTTATCGTTGTACTGGATGCAAAAATGATGTGGAAATTTTTTCAAGTCAGCGATTTTCATTCTTTCTGAAGATGATTGAATGAGTTCAAAAGCACCATTTTGGATTAATATTTAGTCTCTAGTTTGAGTTTATGTTTTCTTTTTCCTCGATAAAAACCCCTCAGACATCGTTATAAGTAAAATTTTTTTTAGGTTTACATGTTTTATTACAGTTTTGAAGAAAATATAATCTGAGCAAATATCGAACTAAAAGTACGACACCCAACTGAAGATGATGTGATAAATTATCTTCGCCGTGAGATGATAGGAAAGCTTACGTTTCGAGCGTTCGCCCTTCGTCTTCGAAGAGGCGCGAGTTGTCATAGTAATGCAAGAAGATCACTGTTTGGCAGTAAAGCTAAAGTGGTATTTACACAAATTACTGTATTTTTACGTGTGTACAAGTTAAGATACGACTTTCTTAGTGTTAGAAAACTCTACAAGGCACCTTTCTTTATGTAAAAAAAAATTGTTACGCGATAGCAATTATGTGAACATTGGTTTGTTTCACATCTTAGTATTTTAACAGGGTGTAATCATATTCCAGAACAACACAAATAATATAGACATGCTTTCGAGTATCACACTACTTGTTTCTTCCTAAATAAGCTTCGGATGACACCGCGGAAATACTTAATTAAACTCCCATATCAATAATATCTGTAAGGGAAGCTCTTTAGCAATGAGCAACATTGGCAGGATCCGAAAATACTTAAACCAAGCTGACTGTGAAAAATAAGTACGTGCATTTGTCACCTCTCGCCTTGATTCTTGTAATAGCATTCTCTATGGCCCACCTGAATTACTGATATCCAAACTCCAACGTACACAGAATACTGCTGCTAGACTTATCACTAAAACCAAAAAAATTCGAAAAACACATAACTCCTGTCCTTCGTCAACTTCACTGGCTCCCTATATGTTCCAGAATAGAATTCAAAGTCTTTCTCATCACTTTCAAGGCTCTTAACGGCATGGCACCTTACTACATTCACAACTTACTTCAACAATATAAACCCGTCCGCTCACTCCGACCCTTAAGTCAGAATCTATAAAACTTCTCCAGTATCTAAATCTGTTACCTATGGGGACAGAGCTTTCTATGTCTTTGCGCCGAAACTGTGGAACTCCCTGCCCTACCATCTAAAAAATTGTAACTCTCTTGCGACTTTCAATTCAAATCTTAAAACCTTTCTGTTCAAAAGAGCTTTTAATTAAGCCAACTTACTTAGGTTATTTTTAAACATTTCAGTATAAGATATATCAAAAACATCTTAACATACATATGCAATTCGATTTCTATTCTGATTTGTAAGAGCATTGAGCTTGAATAATGCTCCTAAAACTTTAATATTATTATTATTATTATTATTATTATTATTATTATTATTATTATTATTATTATTAAATACGTTTCTAGACGTTACTGCTAGTCAGCGGACTCACCCGACCGAACAAAAACAAGATCGTTCGGCCATTGTGACCAAGTGTTGAAATAAGTTGAGTTTTTGACTCCGTCACTGACGGTGTGTCATGGAAAATAAATCGTGAATATACATACTGATGTTTTAGTGTTGTTTTAATTCTTGGACCTTCACTTGGTTGTCTTCCATGCTTTCGAATTACAACAATAGGTAAGTAAAATCGTGTTCGGTTTATTTTTTAGTTTTTTGGTATGTCTACGCTTCGGCCTGTGCCTGTTATTTAGGTTTCTGTTGGAGAATCTTAATTTTACGCTTGTTTTGGCTTCTCGACAATAATTACTAAATGTACTAAATGAGTCTGTCTATGTTAGAACTATTTTTATTTGGTGCCCGAAATTGCCCCTTCGCAGCCTTCGCCATGTGTATAATTTAAACGGAAATTTTAAAAAGGCCGCGTAAAAACCAAATGTTTTTCAGTTCTGTCAGTGTATAAGAGTTTTAATGAGTCGTATCTCATGGCCTTCCTATAGTAATGTTTAGAGTTGAAACCGATTGTGGATTAGAACACACTTTAGTTATTCTGCTGGTTAACTGTATAATTTTTTTTTTGCTATTTAATATTTTCAGCAGCATTGTATATAGAATCTTATGGCTGTCCATACTTCAGTATTCAATAATAACTCAAGAATGAGGCAAGTGGGACTAATTTGAATACAAAAGAAAATTAATATGACTGCCCCTTATGAAGTTTATAGTATAAACATAATAATTTTCCTACTCTTTTCTACTCTTCATGATATGATATTCTTCTAGAATTTTCAATATCTCCTGAGTAGTTGCCAATTTTTCAAGTTATATGATGGCACAAAAAGAGTTAAGATATAGAATGATAGGTGCTCTTTATTGACTATATAGTAAGGTACTTTTAGAAATGTTTAAAGAAAAACTTGCAATGATCAAGTGGGAATAGTTTTGAACTTTGGTAGAGTTTACACTGAATGACCCTCTCATTAGATTATATCTGTCACTTATCGGTTGTTTGTTTTTGTAAAGAAAATATAAAGGCATGAAGTTTGTTTTTGATAAAGGGTACTTCAGCAACATGTACACTTCATATCTGTTTAAATTAACAACTGTAATCTATTAAAAACGTTACACAGCAGTAGTGAAACAGAAAAACATTGCCATTAGCGCTGATGTAATCCACTACAAGCTGTTACTCAACTAATGCAAATATGGCCTCTTCAAAAATTGTTTTTAAACTGGAAAAAGTAAACGACAATATTTCCAGTTAAGAAAGTTCTGTAGATAATTTGACAAATAAATTATACAACATCAAAAACATTTTTAAAAGAGCTTTTATTTAAAGTACTGAAAGTGTATCACATATGCTGGAGAACTCTTAGGTTAACAAGGCAAGCAAATAAAAGTAAGGCTGGGAAGTTTTAACACTTGCCAGGTAGGAATGAAAAGGAACTTTGCCTGTTGGCAGGGAAAGTTTGGAGCTCCCTCTTGGAGTTAAAGTTGGGGTACCAGAGAAAAGTTTCACATTTGTATATAGTGCGGAACCGTATGAATTGTACCGTATAGAGATTCCTTGGGACCATACAAACAGAGACATAAAATTTTCTATGAAACAAGTTCCAAACTCACAAAGAAATACAGGTCCTTTTTTGAGCATTATTTTTATAAAATCATGGCAGTTTGGCACCTTTTGCCCTTTCACGGTATTCTTTACGAGGCGAACTCGCAAATCTTAAGATTTGCACTTTTTCATATTACCCCATATATGATTTTAACTTGTTTATATATGGTATCTCAGTGTAATACATTTCCTACCCTCGAATAATCAATCAATACTGAGTCCGAGCTTTTTGGCAAAACTTACTACCAGTGCAAACTTCATTTACCCTGAGTACTATATATTTTACATAAAATTTGATAAGAAAGCAATTGCCAAAATATGAAAACTACGTTTCAAGTTTCTGCTCTAAGTTTTGCATTTTTGTGGATCCATGTTGCCACGAAAAGCTTAAAAACAGTACATAGACGACGAAAGTCGCAGTGTGCGAAGATCGAAGTCCGAGTTTTTTTTAGCAAAATCTACTATCAGTGCAAACTTAATTTACCCTGTACACAATATATTTTACGTAAAATTTAATGAGAAACAGTTGGCAAAATATATAAACTAAGTTTCCAGTTTCCGCTCTAAGTTTCGTACTTTTGTAGACCTGTGTTGCCACTAAAATCTTGTAAACAAAAGGTCAAGCAAGACGAGTTGAATCGAAATCCGAGTATCAAAATTTACCACCAGTATAAACTTCCGTAAACACAGTGCAAAAAGAGCTTATTCAGTGCAATTTATTACAAGACTTCGACTAAGACTATGACTACAACTACGCCTAGACTACGCGCGATTTCGACGACGATAACAACTAGACGACTATGAACAGTGACTTCAATTTCAACTTCAATTACGGTTATTATTACTTCGAGTCGATGTTGGTTTCTTTTCAGAACTGATTTAATTGACTGAACTCTTTCTTTCTACTACTTGCTCTCTAATTTTGTATGTATTTTATTTAAAAGTAATCACACGACTACGAGTCCAATTTTTAGACAAATTAGACTCATGTGTTTTTCAAAAAAGGTTAAATTGCATTCGCCCTACGGGCTCATGCATTTTTGATACTTTTTGAAAAATCCACTAGTTATTGAAAATTATTTTCAGATTGAACTCGAAGTCGTGTGATTACCTATACAAATAAAATCACAAATCATTTTTTGCAGCAGCTTTATTTATTATTTCTTGATACTGAGTTGAACCACGAATGGTAAACTTTAGAAAAACAAGGTTACATATTCAATTT
The DNA here is from genome assembly GCA_027575215.2 of Hydrozoanthus sils. Taxonomy (NCBI): domain Eukaryota; kingdom Metazoa; phylum Cnidaria; class Anthozoa; order Zoantharia; family Hydrozoanthidae; genus Hydrozoanthus; species Hydrozoanthus sils. The sequence continues at coordinate 8,199 of JAOBRD020194576.1, read as the reverse complement.
TCTCAAGACATTATTTAGGCTAGGTCTATTTGACAAGATTGATTACCTTCCGGCGTGGTTTCATAGAATTGTCTTTGATAACGAGCTATCTATTATAGATAGGATGAAGTTGAAGAGCTAGACTGCAGCGTTTATATTCTAGTTGTTTCTAAACAGGAAGATTGTGATCGATATCTTTTGGTTTTCCTTGAATCTCATAGCCTTAGTGACAGGAACGGAGGTAATGGTAAAGTGAAAAGGTGAAAGGACTATTACGTCCTCATAGGTCCTAAGATATTCTGATTTTTGTCTGTAAATTAGCTTATAAGCTTCCTTTAAGAAACACTGGGACCAACAAAGTTACGATAAATAATAAAGGTGATAGACGATAGGGATTTTAGAATACGACATAAAGAATACAATCACGTATATTGTAATGAACAATCCAGCGGTTCCTGACAGCCGCAAAAATATCAACTATCAAGTTCGATGAACTCTACGTTGTATTGAGTACAATAATTCATAAAATCCAATCGTGGATCCCCAAATTTGAGAAAGAGTGGCCGTAAGCCGTCAAGTTCGCCACAATCAGTGACCGCAGAACATACATGAATATATATATCGGGGAGCTGATTAAGTTCGTGCATAGCACGACCCAACGATCGCCGAAGACGCGAGCTTTCTAGGGGGGTCCGGGGGTATGCTTCCCCGGAAAATTTTGAAGTTTCGGACTTGCGATATTTTTATCAGTCTAAGCAAACTTTTGTCAATTTTTTCATTGTCAACTTCTTTCTTCGGCAAAACCATTGATGGAGCTTAAGTCCACCCAGCTCCGTACGTATAACACTCTACTCGCGTTCAGTTCACAAAGGTTGACTCGTTTAAGGCATACAAAATAACAGCATCTTTTAAAGCCTTACGTGGAGATTACTTTCTTATCAAGAAAAAGTTGACCTCACATCATGACTATCTCAAAAAGTATATTTTAGGGTACATGAAATTTTCGAACTATTACGTAGCAAGCCAGATGTTACGAACGGCTCTTTGAGCAGAACCAGCTAGTTTCTCGTTCACGATTGAAAAAAACATCATCACGGATCAGTGTTTCTGTTTATTTCTTCGCATAATTAAAAACGTATTTTAGTAGTTGCCTTTTTTTAGTAAAAGATTGTAAAGACTATATTACTACATTTTGCCGATATATTCCCATTATATGTTGTTTGTTCCACCAAAAGTGGGAGCCGTGGCCCGACCGGCCCTCCGATCAACTGTATCAGTTACTATTCGAATATAGCTTTGTTAGTTAGAAAATTATTGGGGGAGGGAGGGGGAGGGGACAACAAAATTATTGGGAGAGCCAGTGGAATATTGAAATAAATCATAAATCAATGATAGTGGGCCCTATGTCTTTGCCCAAATCATTATTTAATCATACTGGTCTCAACGTTTTATTTCGACTGAAAACGATTGCAAATGCAATTTGAAATGTTGCTTTAAATGCCTGATTTCGATTTGAATGAAACCCACGTATAAGAACTTTAAAGAAAGTTAAGACCCTGCTAGGCTATGATTTTCCGCCTACTTAGATTAATTATTTTAGTCAACAGTTCGCAACAGGTTCTTTTTTTTAATTTATGTTAAAGTTGAAGTAAAAAATACAGTACAGACTCCATCCAATCCAATTAAAAAATTGCATGCATTTTAAATAAAACTATTGTTCTCAACATTGCGTTCAGCATAGCAATGCTGCGCTCCTTAATTTAGCTTTCCTTAAAATTTTCACGAAGTACCATCTATATCAGTAAGAACCAAAGATACGACGAATGAGGCGATCAGCGCACAGTTTGGATATTTGATATCCTCCTGCATGTTGCTCGTCATTTGAAAATATCAGAAGGGACTGTTTTCTCCAAGCTTAGATGGTCTTGTGTTGCATACTACTAATCGAATCATTTCTGGATTGTAGAGCATGATGCTTGCAGACGGGGAAGGAATTGAGACTAAAGAAACACGAGATCGAATAAGAAATCGCTCAGAAAGTAACAAAAGAAATTCGGATTCCAGAGTATTTCCGGATTCTGTCGGTATTCGGATTCGGATTCTGTGAGCTTGGATTCCGGATTCCACAAGGGTGGATTCCAGATCCCAAAGGCTAAATTTTAGTGGATTCTGGATTCCAGATTCCGTGTCAGGGGGCGAATACATACACATATACAAATTCTATAACCGGAATAAGGATTTTTGCATTGTGTTGTTTGCTTATGCAACTGTATAACAAACTATTTGACATTTTCAATCAAACAACACAATGCAAAAATCCTAAACAAATACTACACCATTAATTCTAACAGCTACAACTGCAGGAAAAACAATTTATGTTCCATTGACGGTTAGTGCCACGAAAGGGGCAAAAGCTAAAATATCGCAAATATTTGCACGGCACCTGCTTCTCCAAATACATCTTGGGAGTTAAAAGAAACTGATCATGAACTCAAATGGTCAATAATTAAGCGAGCGAAACCCTGCTCTGGAAAGCCCTCCCGCTGCAATCTGCTTCTTGCTGAGAAACTCTGTATTTTGCTTGCTGACAAGTCAGTGATGCTTAGCAAAAGATCGGAACTAATTGTTTAATGCCGTCACAATCGCGAAAACAAATTTTACGCAGCCAATCAGAAACCCAACCGTTTAAACGGTATTCAAACTTTGACGCCCGAACTGCAAAGTCTGATGATCGCTCAGTGCGTGAAACTCGAGTAACTGTCATTTTAATTTATTTGTATATACATATGTGACCAGTATAGTTTTAGCTTTCATTGCCTGTTTTGGTCGGAACATGTACACAAGCTTGTCTTCATATTTCATTTTCAAATGTTAGTAGCAGAAGGGTTTACATTCCTTTTATATTTCACACTAAACATATAGCATGTTCTGTCTTTCTATCTGTCTGCCTGTCTGTCTTTTTCTCTCTCTCTCTTTCTCTTTCTTTCTCTCTCAGCCTCCTCCCACCCTGTTTTATTCTTCAACGATAAAACAACGAAATTAAAAATGATTTATGTATTGCTACATTATTATAAATGTTGCCATCAATAACTCAAACTTAACGAAACACTAAATCGGTAAATCGGTAAATAAGTAATGAGTCATTAATCATTATAGCAACAATTATTTCATTACTAATAACAAAAATAATAATGATGATAACATCTAGAACCATTTAGACATCCCTCTAGAATCTTTATTTTAAATCGACAAAAAAAAACAATATCATGCTGGTTACATTGTTTTTTGTGCTCTCACGTGATAGGGATTTTCCAGAGGACAGCCCATCCGCCCACAGATGAGAGCTGAGTTGTTAGCTTTATTTTCAAAATGATATTCACCCAAAACGTCTTTGCAACCTGGATAAGGGACAAACGTTAATTATGTGGGAGTATGTGGAATTGCGAATAAGGACTCAAAATATCAAAAACTAAATGAGAGACTGGTACGTATACATTCTTTGAAATTGAAGATGATTTAGAAAAAGAATAGCTTTCAAGGCCTGATGGGTGACAACAAAAATTATCCAAAGGAATCAGAAGTATAAAGAAAATTACTTGCTTTACTGGCTCAAAAACGTTTTATGTCCCTAATGCTACTCGATCTAGCAAAACCTGTTGGTTGTAATCCGTTTTTTAAAAATGTCGAAAAAGAGCAAGGCGCACCCCAAACCAATCAAGATCAGCCTTCAGTACTATTGTTGTAAGCATTTGAGCATTGCATGTTTTCTTTCAAGTTCAAGTTTATTTCTGGATAATTTACAACATAACATTGATACACATGCACCGGAAGAGGCAAAGCTAATCGAAGCAAGTTTATGTTTGAATAAAAGAGCCTAAAAAATCATTCCATAAAGAGAATTGTACTATACTCTTTCTACGACAGAAGTTTTATTATTAGATTTTTTCTAGTTATACATTAGTGTTTGTATTTTCTGACTACAAAGTAGAACAAGGATGGTCAAACATTTCTGCAGTTCATTTTTTTTGGTAAATCTCCGTGGTTGTCATGTTTAGTTGTTTGCACTCTCACTTCTAGTCCTCCTTTCAATTGGTGTTTTAACTTTTTTCACGGCTTTCTTTTTATTGCCTCCTTGGGTAGTATCGCCGGTCAAGGGATTGCGTAATGGTTGACAGTTGGAAGCGGAGGTTCGTTGTTCACCTTGCAATGCACTCTTAATTTTAGTTTCCCTTCCCGCCTAGAGGCAATAGAAGGCAAAAAAACGGAATGAGTCAACTAATAGTAGTTTACAACAGCTTACATTAACTAATATGAAGCATAAGACCCTTAAACAGGCAAGTAACCTCTGCAATATTTTATCATTTCAAGATATCTACTAGGTTGGTGGATTCGATTTTGTAGTTTTAATTGAAAGAGTGATTTTTTGTGGTACTCAATTGTTTTCCTTAGCAACAGATGTATCAAATAATGATGTTGTTGGTAAATTTTCTGAAGATTGTAAACTTTTGTTTCAAAACTATGTAGTGAATTCGTTAAACTTCGAACTTCTGCTGGAAAGAAAAGCCACTTTCTTTACCAAACCCATGAAAAACTGGTTCAGAAGTTCATCAGAAATTTTAACTGTTACAAAACAGCAAGACAACTTTTTACAGCAAGACAACTTAATCCTTAACAATTGAGATCGACAACTACAGAAATAATATCATGCAACATTTGGGAACACAGCATTTGTTAAACAAACGTTACCGTTAACTTTGTGAGGTCTCTTTTACCGGTGCAAAGCCAGCAATTTCCTACAGCTGAGAAAATGATTAGAACAAGAAGAAAAGATCTTGATACAACTACTATGTCCATGTTTAAACATAAGATTGAAAGTGAATCAAAAAGAGAAGTGCCTGGTTTTAATAGACATCAGAGCGGATGTCAAACTAAAATATCAAGAAATCCATTAAGCGTAATGACTCGTTACAGGGAAAATGACCGTTCTGTTTCCTCAACGAGATCTTCAATTTTGTGTCAAAAATTATGAGCTTGCTTTCTTTTACTTCCTGTCTCGTTTTACACTTAGTAAGTTTGTGACTAGCTCTATAAAACTTCGGCCGCGAATAGAATGAATTGGTTAATATTTAAAATTTAATATACAGTTCTTAGCCGTGCATTTTGCAAGGTCTCAATGCGCTTACGGTTACCGCTAGTTCTGGTCACGTTTCAAAAGTAATGTTGGTAAAGAAAAACGTAGTAAGCTCCAGGGACCATTGCATATACTCGCTTTCCGATATTAGTATCTGGGGCCCGAGGGTAATTCACTACCACTTACCTAAATTGGCCTGGACATAGTCTCAAACCCTTGTTAAATACCAATTCGATCCTAACGCTTTCCCTTTAAAATGCCTTCAACTAATATTGATATAATTTTTTTTACTTATAAAGTATATATTAGGAAACAGCAATCTTGAACAAGCTTAAATGGAAAACTACGATTTCGCAAGAAATGCCTGGAAACAGAACTTATATGCAAAATTAAATACCTGAAGCATAAGACCTGTACCCTTTTTAAAACAAAGAGTGTGAAATCTCTACAAGTTTCTGTACTTAACGCATGAAAAAAGGCCCTTTTTTGCATGGAGTCCCGTAAGGCGAACCCCTGAATAGAGTTCCAGTTAAATTTTCCTTAATTGTTATTACACGTGATTTTATCTTCAAAGTAAATAGATGAAACATGAGTTAAAAACTGTACGCGCGCACTTTCAATGAAGTGATCGCGAAATATTCTCTAGTCATCGCGTGGCACAGTAAGAATCTAAAAACACGCTTTTCGTTGCGCCTTTTTTCTTTTCCGGGCAACTGATCTACTATTTGGAAATATAAGAAAATAAGGACAACATAAGAACAATTTAAGGCTGAAATCGCCCAATAGTTTAAAAACACCCCAGCCTCAGCTCATTTAAAACCTAGTTTGATTAATTTTAAATTGGTTGGAGGTTTGTTTTGTCTGCTCTGACGTCAAATACTTGTTTAAGCACTTTTCGTTTACGATCATCAAGACGTTGCTCAAGGCGCTTTGAGATTTGAGCTTGTTCTCACCGAGAAAGAACAAAGGAAAATGAATGAGAAGGTGGGGAGCAACAATTAAACATCGTTTTACAATGATTTTATTATACTCCATGTTGGTTTGCTGTTTATCAACAATGTTGTAAGGAAAACATTTTTTCTAGTTCAAGACTTACAACCTTTAACTCCGGAAAGAACGTAACTTTTGCCCTTTCAAAGAGACTTACATCGTTTGCACTATAAGATCAGCTTCTTTTGATGTTTCTGCTTAAGCGTGCACTCTTCTCGATTGCTTCATCAGTTACTTTCTTATACGTTTAATTCTCTAAAATCAAAAACGTTTTCAAACCATCAAAAGAAAGGAAAATTCGTTTTTTAGTCAAAGTACCACTTTTTTTAAACCAAAGGGGTAAAAAGGCATCGCAGACGCACGTCGTGAATTTCCCGTGCGCTTAAAAAATGAGGAAGCACCGCGTGACACGTCTTGGCAAGAACTTTTCCTAGCTACTGTTCATCTTTGTTTTAATTTATTAGACGTGTATCGACTTCCACACACAACTTAAAAGCTAAAAATGATTTTACGAACTTAAAATTGTTGTTTTAATCGGGTTAGAACTAATTTACATAAATAACTTTTGAATGGAATAGATTTGAACTTGGCGTTTGTAAATACAAAAATAAAAAAAATTTGTTAAATTTCAGAGCAGCAAACATATAATTTTAGTTGACAGTTCTATGTTGAATGGCTTCCTCCAAGCTTCGACGCGCTCAGCGTCTAAGCTAAAGCTAAATCCTTTCTCGAGCCTAAATGGCTTATAGGGCCGGCACTTATCTTCGGTTTCTGTAGTGTTAAGCGGATGAAAGTCTTTCACTCCCCCTGGACAAGACACTAATCCATCTCAGGTTAGTCCCCAGCAGAGCTGGTACTCATTGATACAGCTGAGTCGGCTGGAACAAAGTCAGGTACAGTGTCTAACTCAAGGACACAACATAGTGGTTTGACCGGGACTCGCACTCGCGACCCTAGGATTACGAGTCGAACACGCTAACCGCCGTCGGCCACTGCACCGCTCTCCGCTCTCGGAAAATCGCATAGAAGTCAGAGAAACCATTCCGTCGCAAGCATTTTTCGCATTTTACCTCGTCTGCAGTTCAATACTTACGCACGCGGCTCTATAATGCTGCCGCAGTTTCACGATCCTCGCCTTTTGGCTCGGATCGTTAGATAATAATAACAATGTTTTTGTAGAAAGATGCGTCACTCATTTCCTTTAAAAGGCCTTAGTGTCTGTGAATATCAGAAACCTGCGCAAAATCGCGAAGTTCCACATTTCTTATTCAGGTAATTCGTTCAGTAGGATATTTTCGAAAACAAAATTTAATAATTTCGCAAGACAGATTTTTCTGATACCTGACAGGATTCAAAGATCGCAGAAACCGTCCTTTTCATGCTAACCTGAGCCGTTTACTTTTTACATAACGAAATGTTTTATCTACACTCTCACGAAGGGACGATAAGAAGAAATTTAACGGGCATTGAATACATGAAAGGTAATTGCCTGACGATTGTGAAATATCAAACAATTAAACTGAAAGAATAATCTGAATGAAACTCATTGAAGTCGTAACAAACCCCGTTGCAAGCTAGGTAAGTTGATTGATTAAGATTGTTTTTGTATATCAATGAAACTATCTAGAACATTGTCTCGAAAAAAAAATGGTTGCATCGGACATTGTTTTTTAATTGGATGCCAAACACTTTTTAAATTTAGAAACTTCTAATTCCTTTTTATCTCGTTTCCGTTCGAGCGCGCTTCTGTATCACCCACAAAACATAATAACCGCCCACAAATTTAATAATAACCACAAATGTAATAAAGTTAACCACAAATGTAATACCAAACACAAATGTAATAGATTCAACCACAATTGTAATAAAAAGTTAACCACAAATCGTCAAATGTAATAAAATTTTAACCATAAATGTAACAACCATCAACCACAAATGTAATAAAATGAAAATTTTCAACAAAAGTGAACTAAAGCTTTTAAAAGTACATGTTAGTAAACAGGTTTAGATGCTTTAAATTTGAGTGACGAGGATGGAATGGGGCTAGGGAAAGAAAGTGACGAGGATGGAGCAGGGCTAAGGAGAGATATAGATGACGA
>JAOBRD020193486.1:0-19980 GCA_027575215.2 Hydrozoanthus sils | reverse complement strand
TATGATGATACTACTGTTAATCATGGTAAGTAGGTGATGAGAGCTGGACAGTATTTCTTAACTAGAAAGCGAATCTTATTGTCTGTGATTTTTGAAGAGGAAGCGATGTACGGTTACTTGAAATATTGTTTAGAGGGCTCTGAGGCATTACAGGGGAGGGGGGGGGGGTGAAAGGGGGGTACAGGATCCGCCGATCCGCGCAATTACAGTGCTAAATCCATCAAACTGGCCTTTGAGAGATCTGCTGTTCGGCTAGAATTATGCTTTGAGTCCTTAATCCGCACAAATTTTTTGCCAAAATCCAAACCCATCAGATTCATTGGATCCGCAGATCCGCTGAAATTATTGTTGAAATCTGCAACCCGAACGAAATTTTTGGCCAAATCCGCTGATACGCAGACCCTTTCACCTACACCCCCTTTACAACCTTGGATGATTCTCGATTGCATTGGAATGTACAATATAATTTAACAATAGCAAAGTCGTGTCAACTAACCCTAGTATGAGTTTCTGTGAATGAGTGATGTTATAGTATATACATCTTTGTCTAAACAGGCAGCAGCCAAGCAGGGTCTTCAAATTCCTAATGACTGGGAGTTGAACTCTTTCGAGTACTTCTAGAAATCTACAAGTATTTATCACAGTTGAGAGTGCCCTAAAACTGTTAAGAATCAGAAAGCTCTTCTACTGACTAATATTGGAAAAAGGTTGTCAGTTACCGGCAGTTGGCCATGACTTTTTAAGCACCGCTGAGCAAGCCATCGTTACTCAATGCTGAGAAACTTCAGACAAATTAGTGTTGAAACACAAACCATGTGCAAGCGCTTGGTGGTTCTTAACAAGTATAGGAGACTTTCATAAATTGATAAATACTCATAGATTTCTAGAACTTATTTGAAAAAAATTACTGCACGCTGTTGTTATTTAGACACCACCTAACAGTATTAGTTCAGAGTTTCGTCAAATCTCAGTTACGGGTATAATTTGCAATTAACATTTCATTGTTCTTTTATTAAATTGTGATTTTTAGCTCAAAACTTTAACTATTGAAATGCACAATGGAACATAGGCTTGTGGGAATCCCCTTCATTCGTTCACAGTGCTTTTGTCCAAGTCCGAATGGAGTGACTCCAAAAACAACCTTTTATCGAAATTGAGAACATTTGTTTCAAGAATGCAGCCATGTTGAAGGTGTTTTGGTCAGTCATCGTGGACAGATAACCTTAATACTGTATAACTGAAACGTACTTATATAGTTGCAAACAAAAACTTCCCAAATTGAAAAATGTGTAATTACATAATAAAGTAAGGCTGTAATCCTGTTTTAATAGAAAATTAAAAATATATATATATATATATATATAAAACAAACTTGGTTTTTAAGTACTGGTATTCTTATTATTGAAAATTTGTTTATTACTCTTCCAAAGTGCTCAACGTTCAAAAAATATTGAAGTTTTAGCTTGTTGAACACTCGTACCTTTCATCGACACAACACAATCACTTTGGAAGCAAGGTGTGCCATAATACATAGTAATAAAAGGTTGACTCTGACTGTCCTGTTCCCAACTTTGTGTAGATTTTGCGTTGGTTTTCTGCTGTGACTTCTGTCCTCGGCATTTTATAATAACTTTATTGCTCATTCCACTGAAGAAGACCGATTTCAACGGTCGAAACGTTAGGAAAACTTGTTTTATCTTTTAGTCAGAGTCAACCTTTTATTACTAGAGTTTACATTTTGTCATGCCTGACTGCAATTTTACTATGTGCCATAATACATGTTTGTTTAATTAGCAAGACTTTGTTTGATCAACACCATTATTTTCTCGCTGCCATTTGCTTTACTGTGTATGAGTGATATAAAAAGAAGTTAGATATTGATAAACTCTTGTTCTGGGAGCAAAAGCCTTTTACTGACTTTTTCATTTTCCTCTCAGACTAATTATTAACAACTGCCTTGATAGTGGGACCATGCTTCCATACATTGAGAAAGCTGCAGCGGTAAAGTGTGAATTACAAATACTTTCAGTATGATTGTTGAACATTGTGGTTGGCAGTTGCCTGCTTGCAGGCGGCTGGGTGGTTTGTTAGCACAGAAAACTCACAGGGCACGGCTTGCCAAGCCATCTTGGATCTCATGGTCGATCGGCATTGGGTCGAGGAGAGGGAAAAGAAAAACTGCCTGCCCATAAACTAGGATTTTTCTCAACCCACCATTCCTTTCGCCTGTCATGCCTTAACGATGGACCAATCAGAACTAAGAAAATGCTGTTCTTTGTTTGAAACTGATAAGCATTTCAATCAAAACAAAACCTCGTGTGTAGTATTATCAAGAATTCTGAGCGCTGTGAAACAAAGAATAACAGTTGGCGATATGAACTATGACCAAAAGGAAACAACTCGATATTCTAAAACATTGTACCTTTTAACGGATAATATATTCACTGTCGCTCACATTCAAATACACGAACAAATACTTGCAACTTGTTTTTTTCAGGTGTAAACAGCGCTTCGTAAACAAATATCATAGAAAAAAGAGATACAAAAACCACTACAGTGGAAATGTTTCATTGCCGATAATATTAACAATGTTGTGGTCTACGACTAGAGATGAAGTCTTGTACAACTCACTAAAATGGCGAACGATTTCCATCCGACAATCAATCTCTTAGAGACACAACTATTTATAAAGGCAAACGCCTTATGAAATGGGCACTTTAGATCTGTCTACATACTTCAAACTAACTGAAAAATTCCAATATAAGCACTTCAAAATCTCGCCACCCATCACGAGTTAAGAAAGGCTTTGAAAAAAACTATATACTTGGACTCCTAAGGAGAAACTGGGGTGAAAGCGAACTCGTAACTCAAATAGCCTCTCAGAACGATCGAGGAGGCACAGAAACCCATGCTCGCAAAACAGGCGCAGAAATTTGAAAGTAGAAGTGCAGCATTAAGAAAGAAATTAAGATAAAACACTGGCTATTCTTGTTCAGTAACCTGGCAGTACCAAATACAAAACACTGAAATACTGACTCTAACTGGTATTTGATACCACAAAATAATCAAATTGTTAAAACGGGCACACTCCCTCAAAGTCATGCTTTTCAAACCAAAATTGTAAACAGTACATTATAATCACAAGCATAAACAAAGTATGGGAGCACATTAAATCACTGAAAATAAAAGACCGTTGCCCTGCTATACCAAAGGTGAAGAAAGCGCTTCTCCAGGATTTATTCTGCTGTTGTGAGCATAGATAATCCTCGGATCTTCGATTATCTGGAGATTTTCATGGATGAGCTCAGCTCAGCGAAGATGCTATGACGACTATCAGACCCCTTCCAACTCTGCTGCGGGAGCAAACATCACAAACATGAAACCTGTCGGCAAAACGGCTAAAATATCGTTGCAAATTATAAACAAAGAAGTGTTAGTCCCTATTGCTCCTGTTTCAAATCGATTTTTTCCAAGATGGGTTAAGAAAATCTAAATCTCGATCAATAGCCTGTTGTTTTTCCTTGTTTGCAATAATCGCCAGTTTCGGATCTCATCTCACCACGATTCTGACGGGTGCTGAACTAATCACAGAGCACATCCACTGTTGGATGGGGTTCAAACTTTGTCCTAAAAAAACCATAATTTTTGGGCAGGTGGTCTTTCACTCGACCCAATGCTGCTCGACCACGAGATTTAAGATGGCGCAGCAAGTCATTCCCTGTGAGTTTTCTGCGCAAACAAAACACCCATCTTTCTGCAAGCAGTCTAGGTTGGCAACTGACATGTTTGTGATATCTGATACTGTAGTTTGTACATGTCATGTCATATTCAAGATGTTCTATTTAAGAGCAGAAATGTTTTGCTCAGGGAAAGATCTAAGAAAGAAAGGCAAAAACTTTGGCTGAATAAACTTTTTGACCCCCAATTCCCAGAGCCAAAGGAGCGTGCCCTTTAAGGAGATCCAATGGGAAAAACGTTTTTCTTTCATTTTCAGCACATTTTATATCATTAGTTAACTGCTTAGTTTTGAGAAAAAACGTTCTTTGACTCAAAAGGGAAGGGTGGATAAAGGCAACCTGTCCTCTCCCCTCCAATCCTACACTTTCTTCTGAATGTGTGTATATGTGGACATGTAAAGCTTTGTTTTAATTTTTTATCTACTCAAGCAGTTTATCATAGTCATTGTAACAAAAATTTCAGTCATTGATTTTGACAAACAATTGAAAACAAAAGATACCTGATTAAAACTAATTAAGACATCCATGCATAGAGATCTTAAAATATATATTAGTATTTAGTTTTTATTCTCATCAGGGCCCAATGTTTGTAATTTTTTAATTGCAGTACATCTTCTAGATTTGTATTTAAGGATATAGCTCCTTAACAAAGCAAATTAGTGAAAAGGCTCTAATTTCAATAATTATATATTTGAAGTACGTACTGTACTTGCAGTTCGTCTTTGACCTCTGGCACAATATTTCCTGAACTGGTAGAGTATTTCGTGAACTGGTACTGTGCTTCTTGAACTGGTACTGGTACAGTGTTTCACGACTTGGTACACTCTGTCTTGAGTTGGTATGGTGTTTCTTGAACGGGTACGGTGTTCCTTGAACTAATACAGTATTGATTGAACTGGTATAATGTTTCCTGAGCCGGTACAGTGTTCCTTAAACTGGTACTGTGTTCCTTGAACCGGTACAATGTTCCTTGAACTTGATACAGTGTTTCTTGAACTGATACAGTGTTTGTACACTTGGTACAGTGTTTTTGGAACTGGTTTAGTGTTCCTTGAACTGGTTCAGTGTTCCTTGAACTGTAACATGGTTTCTTGGGCCGGTATAATGTTTTTGTGAACTAGTTCAGTGTTTCTTGAACTGGTACAGTGCTTTAGTATAGCGGATTAGGTGGGTGCACTTTTGTCTAAAAGCATGAAACTTTCAGAATTTCATGTTTAGACTTTAAGAGCGACTTTGCGGTAGGATCGATTATGGCACGCAACTCGAGAAAATTCTATTTTTCAAAAACCACTCCAAAATGAAGGCTTAGGGGCCCTATTCATAAAAATATAATTTTAGATTAGTCAAACATTTTTTTTCGTGAGACGACTTTTTCTTATCGAGGCCCATAAAATCGCTCCAAAAATTGACCTAAAACAGAGCTCTGTTTCGAACCCAATTAATTAGCTCACATCAAAATTTTAGCCTTACAAATGTTTTCTAGTCTTTCTAGTGTATTTTAAAGCATTTAGAAATCAAATTTGAGAATGTTGGATTTTTTGACAACTTTTTGAAAATTAGCACCTACATCAAATCGTGGTTACCAAATTTAGCAAAGTTTCAGGGGTTCAAACTCCCAATTGGTGAAATGTTTCTTGAACTGGTACAGTGTTCCTTGAACGGATAATGCAGTATGCAGTAGTATAGTAAGGACCGAATTACCCCCCTCTTTGAGGCACAAATGAGGCGCATACAAAAATTATCTCTGGGATGACGTCATAGCTCATGAATAAAATGCGGTAGTTTTAATTATCTCCTTTGTTATGAAAATGATCCTAACGGTCGTTTTTCTAAAATGGCGCCAAATGCATTAATTATACAAAACAACGGTTTTCGGTTTGTCGTGAATGGTTCGTGCATGAACCATCACTCACAAGGAGAGCATGGCCTGTTTATTTGATGTTGATGGTAGCCCAAGATAGCAAATGCTGGAGCAAGCAGTGTACATTACCTATGCGAAGGTCCTCAGAGATCCACTTAACGAGATAATGCGCAGTAATTGCTATGGGTGTCGAATCAATCATCCAAGTTAGAAACAGCATAACGTTTGCCTGTTCATGTCTTTGATGAGCAAGTGGACTGTTTTCCTGAGGAGGCACTGAAAATGGTTGCTGAGATGCAAGTGTTGAAAGAATGGACGGCTGAGATAGGAACACTGTTTCCAAGCCAAGCCATTTCTAGCCTTCTCTTGCAAGAGTTCAAATTGAATATGTCTGACGTTAATAATCGAGAAGGGCTCAAGCGACTTTCTTTAATAACTATATTGGGTACTCTTGGAAAAAAAGGCGAAAAAAAAGAAAACTACCCAAATGGGTCGGCACGAACGGGACTGCAAGGGTACCCATGCAAGGTACCGCCAAAATGATGAAAAGGAATAAAAGTAAGTAAAGGAATAGATAAATAAGTGTTAAATTTAGACAGATAAAATGATGGTAATACAGTCATTGACCCTGGTGGCATCGGCACGATCTCGCTAGCGACCAAGTACATGGTCGGTTTATGTCAAATGTTTTCAGAAGAATGTTCCACAGTGTCTTTTTAACAAATGATTGGAAGGAGATCGGATTGCAGAAACAAGTTTTGGGTGCAGAGTTGCAAAAAGAGTTCCTAAGCTTAACAATTCTATATAAAGTAGGAGGCCTGGAAAACAGATGTCTTACAAAAGGGGGTTTTAAATTGAGTAAATTGATCTGCCTTTTTCGGCCGCGTGAAACGAAACTTTCAAAATTGTTTATGTTTAAAATGGTATATCTGTATAAACACTTTTAAAAATATACAAGGTCTTTTAGCTCTCTATCGTAGGCTAAGGGTAAGAGATTGAGCTTTATAAGTCTGCCTTTGTAGGACATTTCACCAATACGGGCTCTTAGAATCCAGCGCGTGGCCCTCCTTTGCACGCGCTCAATTTTAGCCATCAGATACTACTGGCTAGGCGACCAGGCCTGAGTTCCCAAACACAAATTGTGATTTCACAAGCGATAGGTATAGAGTTCGTCTGACCGGTCCGTTAACATCGGGCAGGTACGCTTTAGGAGACCAAGCAGTTTATTTGCTTTCGCAAAAACAAAATTAACGTGCTTTATCCCATGAGAGTTTGTAGTCAACTATTACGTCCAGATCTTTCTCTTCAGTTACACGTTCGAGTGGAGCATCGTTGAGAGTGTACACGTAATTGACAGGCTGCTTCTTGCGTGGAGGTTTTAAACTTAATGTTATTACAGCGCGTCCATTTGTCCAAGCTGGACAGGCTTTCCTGTACGGCCACGCAATCACCATCTTATTGAACAGCTGAGAAGATTTTTGTGTCGTCAGCATAGAGTGCGGATTGTACTCCAGGCTTCACAACGTCCGGCAAGCCATTAATAAATATGACCAACAATAGAGGTCCTAAAAGACCCCTTGGGGCCCCCCAGATGTGACGGGAACCTATTGTGAAGAGGCGCCTTGAAAAACGACTCGTTGGACTCGGTCTGTTAAGTAATCATCCAGCCG
The DNA here is from genome assembly GCA_027575215.2 of Hydrozoanthus sils. Taxonomy (NCBI): domain Eukaryota; kingdom Metazoa; phylum Cnidaria; class Anthozoa; order Zoantharia; family Hydrozoanthidae; genus Hydrozoanthus; species Hydrozoanthus sils. The sequence goes on along the minus strand of JAOBRD020193486.1, from coordinate 12,712 downwards.
CGAAAGGAGATGGCCGGCAACCCCGTATCCGCGCAGTTTGCTCACTAATGAAAAAACTAAAAAGAGAAGACTTGTATAATCATTCATGGTTATACAGTTAAAAAAATTGACAGCAACTGATATCGTGTCATTTTTTTTTGTTAACTGTAGAATAATGAGGGGCTACTTAGCTATACTTTTCTTAAAACTCATTTACAATTTCTAAAGTTTTCGACTTTAGACGCTTTATAGCGTCTTATATGAGATAAAAATAAAACATTATGTCATGGTTTGAAACATTATGTTCGTACACGAACCAATCATGAAAAACCAAACCGTTGCTGTTTGCATAATTAATGCATTTGGCGCCATTTTAGAAAAACGACCATTAAAATCATTTTCATGCATAACAAAGGAGATAGTTAAACCCACCGCATTTTATTCATGAGTTTGGAATACAAAGGAGCTAATTAAATCCACCTCATTTTATTCATTAAATTGGTACAGTGTTTGTACAACTGGTGCAATGCTTCTTGAACTGGTACAGTGTTCCTTGAAATGGTACAATTAGAGAACTATTATGTTTTTGTGTACTGCTTGTTTGTTATTGTTGGTCGCCAAACAGACGGTGACGGTTTTTTATTCCTCGCCTGAAAATGTGCGAACAACGTCGAGTTGGACAGTATCAGAACAAACACCGATTTTCTGAAAAAAATCTTTGAAGCATCAAATGTATTCTTGGCTTTGACGCGGGGAAAAACAAACTACGTGAGATAATTTTCTCATCTCATTTCTAGTTTTTATCTCTCGCACATAGAAATTACATGTTATAGGTCTACCGATCCGCTGTATGTTCCGCATAGTGATTCACCTAATGTATCAAAGTTAGGAGAATTTAATTTTTTGAAATGCTACGATGTAACTTAAAAATCTGGGTTCGGATTTTGCGTTCCATTTATGATAAAAATCCATACAATCCAGTTTTAAAAATCTGGATTTAGATTTTACAAAAGGAACGCACTCTTAATCTGGTACAGAGTTCCTTGAACTGAGTTTTTCGTCCATTCTAATGCGATGAAACAGAAGCACAATGATTCGCAAACAATCTACTCGGAGATTGTCACTGAGCACAAGATAAGCGCTTTTCCGTAACCATAACCTGTCCAAAGCGATAGCAAACCGATTTAGGTACTAGTTTGGTATTTTACTACATTTTTTCGTGCTATTTTAAAAATTCATATAAACGAAAATTTTCAACTAGTTAAAGCATACTCATCTGGAATTCTTTTTTTTGGCAGGAAGGCTATGGCATTATTATACCGAACGGTAACAATAACTTCGGTACAGCGAAGAAGAAACTTAAGGCTATCAGGGTAAGCAACTTTGATAAAGCTTGTCACCTTATCGTTAGAATGTCCAAATGCCTCATTTTTGTCTTGGTAAAAAATTCATGGTATGAAGCGTGCGACGATGTTTAGCTTTTATCTGTTAAGAATAGATTTTTGTGGTTTGTTCTTTAAGTTTTTTTTCCTGTTTAAGGATTGCAGCAAGTTTTTCGTCCATACCAACAGATTTCAAGAACAAACTGCAACTTGTAAACCATCTAGATAACTTTTAACATGTTGATTTCAGGCACGCGTAGAAGCATTTTTTCTGTTTTTGTGACTTTGTTTAGGTATGAACTATCTGTCTAACTTTATACCCTCCATAGTCGTCCTAGTTGAAGAACTCTCGATAATAATTCATCTGAAGGGTAATGGAAATTACTTACTACTGGGCGACCTGTGATATGCCCAGTCATAGTCTGCATTTGTTTTTCCTTGGTCGTCGTCGTCGACCAAATAAATTTTGGATCCCACAGTTCCTTGCGGTGCAACCTCAAGCACATGTTTTGGGCGTTGAACTCACCAAATGATCGAAAGAAGGCTCGATCGTGGTGACAGAAAAAAGAAACTTTTTAAATATGTCGTGAAAAGAGATTATATATTCTACGCTCAAATCATTTACAACCGCGCACACTGTTAGCGGTAGAACCAGACTAAAAAATTTTACAACGGAATTTGAGTTTTTTGGTTGATTGGGATAAATTTGTCAGATTTTTTTTGAAACGGAAAATATTTGAAACCTGAGAATGCATTTATCCTAGAATCAAAGGGCTTTTAGAGCCAGCTCATTCTTGTAATGGGCAATAGCTTATTCTTAAGAAAAAATTCATGTAATGGGCAATATTTACATTGCTCTGGGTTGAAATCCTGCATATCCAGAAAGTTTGGTAATCCAGCAACAATTTTATCATTGTCTGTCCAATCTACAGTACTGTACAGAAAGAGCAACAATTTTTAACAATGATGCATTAAGCAATTGGAAATTATAGACAGTATACGATGTCCAGTTGGGAAGTGTGGTTGCTTAATGTTTATGTGCTTGAGTATGGATTAAACAGACCTGGTTCAAGTCCTGATCAGGGCACTGCCTTGTCTTTTTTGGGCAGGACACTTAAGTGTCATATTGTCTCTCACCACCCCGGGTGTATATAAATCAATACTGGCAAATTTATTGCTGGGGTTATCCTTGTAATGTAGCATCCCATCTTGGGGAGAATAGGAATATTTAGAGTTGCTTCATACTAAGGAAACCGCGAGAAGCTCTGGCCTTATAGGCCACTTGGCTGGTATGCAGACATAAGCATACCTTTATATTCAAGAGATGTCCAATATTAAGAACAGCTCATAGGAAGATTAAAAAATCCTAGGCTATATGTAATGCCTTTTAGTATAAGGACACTTTGAACTGGGCCCTCTTCATTTTGTTATCCACATGTATTCGTATCATATATTTCTGCTGTAAACAATTTCAAAAAATTTCAATAGAAAATATAAACAAAAAGAACTTTTTAAACTTTCAACGTTCTCTAAATCACATGGAGTGAAGATGGATAAGCAAGTTATATACTGTTCTGTAACTAATAACAGTGTTCTTTCAGTATTTTTTAAACGTGAAAAAAATTTACCAATAGCTTCATGAATAGTTTAGAACAAAGATAGAAATTTAAAAATTTGCCTAGAACTAATTTTGTCGGTTCAGACTTGACTTACACGTTGTTTTCCAAAGCTAAAAAGTCGTTCGTTTTAATATGTTTATTATAATTATTTGAAACCGTCACGCCGGCCTCTCAGGGCGATGTTGTTTCGCCCACAGAAAATGACAGTTTTAATTTCTCTATTCTTTAAGAGCAATCTGCTGCCGCAATATATTGTCCAGTTGTTTATCGATGAGTCTCGCGTCTCTCGGTTCATTGTCCTACGAAAATTATTAAATGCTGGACTTGATGAATTCGTATTTTCCGTGTGAGCTAACTGTGAAAACGTCCCAAGGCCAAGGCGACCGGACTAACTTATCAACTAGGCCACGTTCCTTCGCAAATAAAAATCGGTGCAAACAAAACGTTCCATCTAGCAGCATTATTAAGAATTAGCTAACCAAGGAAACTGCTCCAATCAAGATCGAATAAACTTCCGAGCTCTTCTGTTACTCTCCACTGATTTCGGGAATTCAAAGTAAGGAATACTCCGCAGGCTCCAAACATTCTCGATGAATTCTTTCTTCTGCTGAGCTAAATAGCAATTAACTTTGTTATGAAAGCCTCCTTTCACATATAAGTTGTCGCGTACCTCGCCATAGTTTCTATATAATTCTCTTTAGCATTTGAAAAGCTTAAGAGAAGACTGATGTGGACGAGAAGTCCCCCTACTTATAGATTCTAACTAGTGCACAAATTGCCTCTGGCCAATGGGAAACAAGCCTGACTAGTGCACAAAATTAAGGCTAACCAATAGCAATCGACCTTGACTAGTGCCAAGCGCGTTGCTACGCTACGACTGCTGCACAAATTTGTCGGTTCCAGGCTTCAACTAGTGCCAACTTGATGTAGAACGCTAGTTCCAGGCTTCTACTAGTGCCACAGAAGTGCAAGCGAATTTTTACTCTATGACCGAAATGGCCTAAAATACTCGAATCCGAAGGTCTAAATGGATGCTAATATACACGCTAGACGTAAATAATGACATAACATTTCACTTTTTTAATAAGTGGTTATTTTCTTTATTGAGTAACTTTTAAGTTTGAAAAATTTTGACTAGTGCTATGGCACTAGTTGCACTAGTCTGGATCCGCCCCTGATCAAGTTCTTTCTCTTTTGGCTTCAACTTCTCTGCAGCTTTTGAACTTTCACTGGAAAGCACAATTTTCTCTCTGCAAGTGGTAATTTGAGATTTTACTTTTCGACCTTATCAATCATATGTCCTCCCAAATAGTAACTGGAGTAGTTGCCGATAGTCTCTGTATTCGATAGTCTCCGGGTTATAGTTGCGCTTCTGAGGGCTTAAACTAGTGAGACGAACCGCTGCTTTCGAGTTTTCTTTTTCTTTCACCTCCTACCATTTGTCAGCAACGAAAACACACAACCTTAGCTTGAAACCAAAGTACCTCGATCCTAATGAAGGCACTTTTACCTCGGAAACTTTATGTATGTAGCCTTCCACATCTTTATATTTATCTATCGAATCTACAGAAGAACGAAATGGTGAAGGTTGTTTTCCAGCCATATTCGAAAGATTTGTACGAACAATCTTCTCTTGACGCGAGTGAACATATGAGCACATTTCGGCGTATCAACATATTGCGATTTCCAGAGGTTGCAAAATTCTGCCTTGATTTCAAATCCCGCAGAAAGAAGCTGACTCTGGAAATGGGTTTCAGTATCAAAGTTTAGGGTTTGTCTACCTGAAATATCGAGCATCAGAGAAACTGCACTGTTTGACTTAAAAAGTGTTTTAAACAAGATGCATTGCTTTCCCTGCTCTAAACTATTCAGCGTCATGAAAGTCGTCAACTTCGGAATTTCTTAAAAGGTTGGATATTCTCTGAACCTTTCGCTTTATAGGCTTCCAACAAATGATTCAAAAGTTACGACCAACAACAATATTTATTCCTTCTGCTCTTCGATGGGAGCAAATGGTCTTTTTATTGAGGTTTAAAAGTTCGTACTTAAAAGGTTTATGCTAAATCGGGTTTCAGTGTCTTGATACGGGTTAAAGAATAACTTCGACAGAGGTCTTTCTGAGGGTCTTTGTTGTGAACTTTTTGTCTTTCATTGCCACAGGGAAGTGAAAGTCCTGAAGAGCATTTCCTCTATGTGTGGGATCACATAATTAAGAAGGCGAGTGCCAGCATCATCCATATTGTTGCTCACAGCTATGGTGGAATAGTTACAGTTCATGCGGTGAGATAAACATTGAAGTTAATTTCTTATAGAACAAATTGACTCTTAGGAAATAACGAAAATTGGTAATGGGCGTCACACGAGTTTCAGAAAAGATTTAACCGGGTGGCTATTGTTGGGGGCTATATTATAAAACATAGTAAAAATCCAAAAAGGTTAAAAATGCAAAATCAAGATTTAAAAGTTACGACGTTTCGACGCTAACAGGCATTTTCAAGTCAAGTAAAACCTAAAAGAAAACGTCATTTAAAGGTAAATCGTAGAACCTAACAACAGGTGCTAAACCCAAGCCGAAGGGTACAAGACCCAAGACCTTAGCCTTAATTAAGTCCTTTTGTGTGTTCAGATCCGGCTTGATATCTTTTATAAACAGCATTTCAAGTATCAAGCAGTCAAATTTGTTGTTACTTTTTGTTAGAACTTTAAATAGTTGATCGAACTGAAGCGCTTTTTGTCCGTATTGTTCATTATTTAAAGGTCAACAATGTGCAGAAAAGTGCGCAGAGGAATGGTATCTCTACAAGGGAAAATCTAAATCGTATTCACCAGCAAAAAGATTGACCAGGATTTGAAACCGAAAGAAAACAAACCACCTGTCATTAACAAACAGTGCGTTGTGTACTGTTTTCAATGTAATTTGTGTGATTCAAATTATGTCGGGTATACGACTCGGCACTTACACCAACGCATTTACAAACATAAACATATCGTAATTAATAAACATCTCGCCAGCCACAATACGGATACAAAAGCGCCTCAGTTCGATCAACTATTTTAAAGTTCTAAGAAAATGTAACGACAAATTTGACTGCTGGATGTACGAAATGCTGGATTGTTTGCTCGTTGCTCCCTTACTTTTTTGCATGGTGAACGTAGTGTAACCCTAATTTACTTCAGAAGTAAGCCACTCATATCGTCAGATTTTGTTTCTCTTGACAGAGCAAGGCCAGAAAAGAAGAGTTTCTAAAGCGCGTCAGAGCAGTGGCCTTTACAGATTCAGTGCACAGCCTGAACCATCAAGCTGTTGATGAAGAAACAAAGCAGTTCTTTCAAAAAGTAAGTGCACACAATTGTTAGTCAGGTTGTCATGTCAGTCAATTCAACAAATCTCACCTAGACAATTGCAAATGAATCATTTTTTGGGAAGTGATTTCCTTTACACCTTTCTTTTTCTCTTAGAATTGTAGAAACTGGGTATCCTGTGAAAAACCGCTCGACACTCCTATGCCAGCATTTTTCAAAAATTCTGATTGCGACAGAGTTTCTGCAGGTAATCGATGTTTGTCGTTTGTTCTGCTTTATGTGGCTGTCTCAAGGGTATTTGCACTTGTGTCAAAGGTTTACCATTACAACGTGGATTCTGGAAGTTAATAATGTTTTATATCAAAAAGAATGTAATCTGTCCAAGCCTGTGCACGTAATTTTTTTAAATACAATATTATTATTGGTGTGGTACACATATTAAACGCGAAGTGTATGACAACAAAGCAAATGAAATATTGTTTAACCGAGTATGTCAGTGTGCTAACGTGACTGACATTGAAAATATTAATGTTGTAGCGCCCGCAGATGTAACAAGGTTTTATCCACTGTATTAAGGTTATGCCCGCAAATATATATTAAAATGTAGTAATTAATTTGTTGAAGTTGTCCTTTTAGCAGAATGGTATAAAAGTATATAAAAATAAACGAGTGTACGCGGTTGCTGCCTAATGCTGCTTGTAAAAGATTTTAAAATTTTAAAACTATTTATAAACTTTAAGATTTCGCCGCTCTACGGCATGTAAACAAAGGATAGAGGACAAAGGGTAAGTAAAGGAGCGTGGCACTAAACTATGCAAGTGTGTGCGAAAGAGGGAAGAATGTGAGAAGTAAACAAACAATAAGTAAATGAAACGGAATAAAATAAAGATCAAATAAGTAAAAAGACAAAGTTAACTAAATAATAGTAAACTAAGAGAAGAAGAGGTAACTAAACGAAAGGTGAGACGAACGGAGGATAGATCTAGTGAATAAAGGTAAAATATAATGAGAATGATAGGGTATGAAACGAAATCTATATCTGAAGTGAAGAACTATATAAGTACTAGTGATGGCGATAAAACTGCGTTAACAATAATAGTAATAATAAGTACTGGTGATGGCGATAAAACTGCGTTAACAATAATAGTAATAATAAGTACTAGTGATGGCGATAAAACTGCGCAAACAATAATAATAATAATAATAATAATAATAATAATAACAACAACAATAATAATAATAATGATAATAATAATAATAAATGCCGCGCTAACAGTAATAATAGTAAAACTGCGCTAAGAATAGTAGTAATAATTATAAATGTTGCTGAAAGATGAGAATAGTAGGCTGTTCAATTCCTTGGCTTCTTCTCTCGAATTAAGAGGAGGTCGTAACTTCCTAATGTATAGAGCTTCTAGAAGTCTAAGGTTTACAGGGTCGTTCTCTGTGTCCAAGATTGTAACGTCGTAGTAAACCCGCAACTGTATTTTAAGAGTTTTTTTTCCGCAAATGTATTTTGAAAGATTTGCCAGCAAATGTAATAAACCCTCAAATATATTTTAAAAGTTTTGCCCGCAAATAAAATAAGGTTTTACCCGCAAAATTTTGGATAGCGACACTGGACTTTCGTTTCACTGTGATAGTTATTTGGATGCTTATAACTTGCGGCCTAACGGGTAACTCAGGGATGTAAATTATTAGTTGTGGTATCTTATCTGCTTGATCTCGAAAGAATCCATTCACTAGGCGTATATTACTTCTCATAAAAGGAAATGCGCTTACAACAGTGCCAACGATAGTCCCAATCACATCGAGGTTCAGAAATGTTTGCAACTCCACAATCTCATCCTCTTGAGCAGGAGCGACCTAATCCATTCTCTTGAGCAGGAGGGACCTCACCCGCATCATCATCGTACTCAACATGCCCTTCTGGAACGAGAGTTAAATAATATTCACCATGGTTTTCTGCAACTTGCCTAAAAAACGTCTTCTAGTGCATCATCTATACTGAACTAGACCTCAAGGCCAAGTGAGACTATTGACTATAAACACTAGTATAAACTTGTATGCAGTTACAACCTCGGAACGGCAGATTAGTGAACAAATTGACGTTTTTAAAGTATCTTGTTAGATCGAAAAAAAAGAAGTTTTTAGTCGAAGAAAGAAATCTAAATTCGAATGTTTTGTCCTCTATGGAACGCCATACTTGACAGAATAGAGCCCCGTATCGATCTTCCACCGACGGGTTGCGGGGCTTCCGGTGGGATTTTATTACCACTCTGCAGGTTTATTACATTTGCGGGTAAAACCTCATTACAATTGCGGGTTTATTACATTTGCGGGTAATTATTAAATTTTCGGGCGCTACAAGTGTGTTTCACCAAGTGTTGTTATTGGTTACGATGTGAAAGTAACTGGCGCTTACACAGAACTTTTATCTTATTACATCAGGAACAACAAAACACGAGGAAACATCCTGGGCGGCATTTGAGTCTGTTTTTAAATACTTTTCTGAGAAACTTAACAACACTGCTGACCAAGCTGCATCAGTCGAGCCACCAGAGGTACAACAAGGCACTTTGTTAGACTCAAAACAAAAAACTGTCACTGATGAAACAGGACAAGCGGGATATAGTATGACGGCTACAGATCCTGAAGAACTGAAAACTGCTCAGCCACACCCTCAAGCTGCCCTTAGTGAAGAATCATGACGGGTGGGTTTTGACGAACATATCTCGGTGCAAAAAGCAGAAGATGGGATAGGAGAAGACATAAAGCAAAAAGTAGACTTGTAGAGTTAAATTGAAAAGCAGTGTATAGATTTTAGTGATTCGAGCAAACTTGGATCTGCAGTAACTCGAACTATGGCTTATTATACAAGTTTCCCTTTTGTAGAGTATGCCCGGTAAGAGAAGCAAAACAACAGCAGTGGACGACTTTTATTATTAGATCACGACTTCAAGCATGTTGGCCCCCGACGTGCTTAGCAGGCTACCAACAAAGGATCCCGTATTCTACACCCTCCTAGAAGTATGTGTAGCTACTTAACTAGAATTTTAACGAGAAACTGCTGAATGAAAAATTGGTTAATAAACAAAGTTAAACGATAGTAGTATAAGAATGAGAGTTCTGGGACAACCGGTATCACCACGACCCCTTGCGATGAAGTCACCGGGGTAGGCCCGCCCAATAGTCAACCGGGATCGGAAAACCGGTGTTCCAGTTCGAAGCACCGACCGTTAGAACTTATCTCGCCCATTTTTTCTATCGTTATCTGGTCTGAATCGGTTTCGAAACGATAACTGGTTAAATCTGTTTCAACCACTAGAATTATTTTGCACTACCACCGTCCATATTTGGTCATAAACAGCGTACAAACTCATCGGTCGTGTTTCAAACATATCGAGGCGATCTCTGCTAGATCTTTTCATTGCAAGTATTAAGATGGAGTGGACAATCTTAATTAAGAGTTGTACAGTTCAAACTGAACTGGAATTAGCATTTGGGTGTACCTCCAGCTCATTGTTTGTGACTGGCTTATCACTGAGAAGTTGTGTTTATTAGAAGAGCAGAGATTTGATCAAGACTGTTTCAATAGAATATGTCAAAACTACCCTGAATTGTTCACAGAGAATCAACTGGTAAGTATCTTTCTTTGTTTTCTATTGATATTTTCTTTTCTTATTTTAATTAGTTTTAGTTGCTTTATTTAGTAGCTATTTCTACCTACAGTTGTTTTTATGCTTTTTAAGTTTTAACATCGTTTGTTGGTGTAGTTTTAAGTTTTTCCCCATTGCTATCAGGAACTGATGCCATGCTTGGATAAACGTTTAACTGCAGTTTTTGTTTTCGGACTTGAGTTCACAAAATGGATAACAGTTAAATTCAACTGCGGTCTGTTGAAGGCACAAATGTAACAACTGGTCCTAAATATAAAAACACTTGGTCCTAAATAAAGCTTGAAAATATTTGTGAATGTATCGCGGTTTATTATCGATTTCTCAGGATATTAGTTATCAGGTTTATGCAATTTATCGATTTATTTTCTCTTAACTTACTTTATTCTTCAAAAATCACTAAAAAAAAAAGTCAAACATGCTTTATTCTTCACCATAGTTTTAACTTTTAATTTTGTTTTATTTAATTTGAATAACCATACGTTTGTTTCTTCTACCAAATATTGTAAGAATTGCACAACTACATTTTTAATTATAGCAAAAGAGAGTCTTCTTACCGGTTATCGTGAGATAAAATGAGTGCCTTGGTAAAAGAATTGTTACTTGAATTTTTAGGGACGGCCCATGTTATCTCGGGGGGGGGAGTAAACAGTTTGGTTAACATGACTGTGCACATCTATATATTATATCCAGAAACTGTTTCAAAACTTTCAGCTGTTGACGCGTTAATTGATCACAAAAGGTAATGTAACGTAAACCTTGTAATTGTGTCTCCTCGCCTATCATTCTTATAACACGATGAGGCTGGACTATGAAAATACAAGCCATTGGGCTTATTTGCTGGGGACATTAAATTATCAAACTGTAGTTTGTTCTTGATGTACTTCTTACTCTAAAAAATTAAAATCAGTACAGGTACAACCAAGTCGGTGTTTTTTGTTGGTGCCCTCGTTTATTTTTATTTGAAAAAATCTCGTTCGCTTTTCTGTAGTGGCCCGGTTAAAAAAAGGCTTCTAAATCTTGGGGATGATTACGTAAGACCCGAACGAACTCAGTCCGGGGGGAGTTGAGTTCTGCTTCGTACATTTCCTTTAATGTGATTACATGAGTCAGACCGATCTGAGGTTTCCATGTAAAATGTTCACAAAGTCTTGTGTTATAAGATCAAATTTTGATCAGAATTAACTAATAATTGTTACATTTAGGACAAAGTGTTGTTACGTTCAGTTAGGACCAAATGTTACACTTATAGGACCTTTGTTACATTTAGTACATTTAAGACATCGACTACCTTTTATTCTTCAACAATTTCTCAACAACTGAAAATGTGATTATATCTTGCATTGACTGACAAACACTTCGGAGGTGAAGAGATTAGTGTTAAATTGTGTCGAAACGAGTACACGCGAGATTTGATAGAACTAAAAACTTGAAAGATTCTTTTTCTTTCATCTGAATCGCTAGATTTGAAGAAATGAAGCCTGTCACTGGGTGTTCCCGAACAGCGAAACAGCAAAAATATAAAAAAAAATCATAATTTTGCAATAAACAAAAATATCAAATAAACGCCCCCCATACGGGCTTAGACGAAAGCCTCTTATGCCCAAAAAGTTCAAATAAACGCCCCCTTTACGGACTTTTGACCTCGAAAGCCTCTTAATTCCAAAAAAATTAAATAAACACCCCCATATGGAATTTTGACCACTGACGAGACTCTTGAGTCCAAAAAACTTGAATAAACGCCCCTATACGGACTTTTGAACTTGATTAAAGCCTCATACGTCTATCAGTATTCAAATAAACGCCCTCCATACTGACTTTTGACCTTGATGAAAACCTCTTACGTCAAACAATATTCAAGTAAACGCCCCCATACGGATTTTTAACCTAGACGAAAGCCCCTTACGTCAAAAAATAATCAAATAAACGTCCCTTATACGGACTTTTACCACCACCGCACGATTTGGTAGTTGTGTCCAAAATGTGGAGACCATACATGGTGGGAACAGAGCAAAAACGGAAATTATCCCCTGTTTATTTTCACGCACGGGTAGATTACGTAAACAGAAACGTAAACAGAATATGTTTTTGCCTAGTCTTGTCTACTGCCCGCAGCCCGTAAGAGACATGTTAAATCCTACACATCTTCAGCATATTCAAACCAACTTTGGTACCAATTTGTAGGTTGTTAGTGTACCACAGTTTAAAAGTTTACCAATATTTTGAGCTGTATTCTGGAATAAAAGAGCAAAACTTTGGGGATTTTAAGTAAAAGAACATGAATTGCTGAATTGTCCTTTGTACACTGATTTGTTTGCATTAACTTTTTACAAATTTTTATTCCAAAAGTTTAATTTCGTAAAGACGTTGAATTTAAGTGCTATGGTCTATCCATGATAGAAACGTTTTAATCAACATTGGAGATTTAGATGATAATAACCTTTTTAGAGTTTCTTTAGAATAGGAATGCGTTGTAGTTGACAAGAGGTTCAATAAGAACTATTGTGAACTTCTTGGGTTGATTATTAGGGATATTTTAGAGACAACTGCCAAACGAGCGTTGATGTATTATACACACAACGTTAATTATATTTAAACTATTGAAGTTTCAAATAATACTAACTGGTTTATGGTTACAGAATATGAAGAAAACAGCATTCTGTCATTTTTTCGGTTTTTAAGTAATTGGAAACTAGATTAGAATTACTATGTGTTCGTGAAAATTTTGTTTCATTATCTTTAAAACTTTTTG
>JAOBRD020192398.1:0-26112 GCA_027575215.2 Hydrozoanthus sils | reverse complement strand
GCTCCTCTTGCGTCTTCCCGCTTGATTAATTTGTTTTTAAAGATTTCCTAACAAACAACTAGTTTTGTATTAATTATTATGCTATCCATAATGACTGAAGGGCACATAAATGTGTCCAAACAGTGTTTAATAGTAACTCGACAAACTTTTATAATCATTGTAACTATGGTTATGGTGTTGTTCAAGAGTCTTACGTCAGTTTTATCATTAGGTACTAGATCTGTGCTCTGCCGTGATTACATGAAGTAGTTTCAAAAAGTGGATATTTGGAAGAGATCATTCTTTGCATGATCGAGAAATTTCAACTTTAACATTATCTTTTACTGATCAATACAGCCTGTGAATATTTCTGCCGAGGAGGACTGGAGAAAAGAGCTGGTTGAAGCAGTGCAAAAGGTACATTTTATCTACATTGTGTGACACAGGGTTTGCGTCTTGAAGACAGTTTTCTGCAGATACAAAGTATTGCAGAACATAGCTAAAGGAAATTTAAGCACGAAATAGCTTTTTGGCAATGACAGCCTCAGTCAAGTTATAAGCTCAAAAGGCCTCGCATACTCTGTTTACTATTTACAGTGTGTTGAAAGAAAGGGACTTGTAGTCTACGCATAGCCGCTTAATCTTTAGAATATTGTAAGTTGGCCGAGAGGAGACTGGCGTTTTCAGGAAAGCTATAGACTTGTAGATAAAGAAAAAAGAGGTAGATAAACAGGGGGAGGGGGGGATGGATAGAGGTATAGTCAAAAACATTTTTTTTAGAAAGGAATTCTCTTTATGAAATATTTAATGGTTTTTTTTAACAAAAATGTTTTGTTGATAGAAACAAAACTTTCTTTATTGTATCATTCGAAAATAATATACACGTGGAGACATAAATACGTTTTTTTATTTCTTTCTATTTCTTTCATTCAGGATTCACCACAGGTAGAGTCGTTAGAATGTTTTAATATTTAGGAATTTAAAACAATTAAAAACGCTAAAACGTTATCCTAGTTTTCTCATCGGCAGTTAGAATGTTTTCCTTTCACTATCATTAGTGACTGTAATGCAAATAGATTCGTTAGAACATTTCCACTTTTCTGTGATCAGGTGTTCGAAAAGAACAGGGATGTTTTAGCGGCAGAGCTCCGCACCTCGCGCCTGTTAACCGGACCAGCCTCTTCACCTTCGCGAGGCCTGGAGGAGCAGCTTCGCCTACAGGTGAGTCAGTCCCAGATGTATTGCTAAATTCTCCCAGCTAGAACCCGTACTTTTCTTCGAACAGGTTTGGAAGAATTTTACTCTTAATCTTCAGTTGCTGCTTTGTTTGATCGACTTTCATTTTCTTTTACCAAATGTCTTTATTTTTATGTGTTTTGTAAGAAGAATTTAATTTTCAATAACTGACTGAAATTGAAAGGGTTAGTAAACTACATATGCCATATAAAAATTTTCCTGCCATTGTTACGGGTCACCTCATTTGCTAAAATTTCAGCTTAAGGCCTTCCTAAATACTTCGTTTATTGAACTTATCGAGTTTATGTGTTGAAAATTATAACTCAGAAAAAATTTCTTATTCAGAATAACATTCTAAGAATTTGAATTGGAGAAGGTTTTATAAGGCCCGTTTTTGAACGTCGAGTTTTTATAAACAAATGATTTAAAATAAAAGAATTTGTTAATTTCAGCACATGAGAAAACTTTTATTTAGGGTCTTTGAAATACAACCAAGAACCGAGATATAATGTACAGAAAGGGTAAAAGATTTCTTGTATGGCTTCTCGTAGGGCTTAACCATAGGGTTATCATTCAGTCCACAGCCAGCCATAAGTAAGAGCCAGCCACAGCTGTCCATAAGTAAGATATTAGATACTTTACCCGACTTGTTCCAGTCAACTCAGCTGTAGAAATGATTGCCTGCCGCTTCTGCTGGGAGCTAACCTGCGAAGGATTGGTGTCTCTTGCAGGAAAGTCACAGTGAGGGACTCTCACGTGCTCAAAACAATGCAATTTCATTCTTAGCTTTGGAAGACGTAAAGAAGACGGGGAATACTGACCTCAAATAGAACTAAATTATGGGGGCAATGGTTTTGTTTATTGTATTTTCTTTCCATAAAGGACGAGGTCAGCAGTCAGGCGATGGACGAGCTTAACAAAAAGGATCGAGCCTCACTTTTGACTGAGATTCGTAATCTGCGCCGAAAACTGGCGAACACAAGCAAAATTCCGCAGGATCAGGTGAGTCATGAATATAGTAAACACCGAACACATGTTTGGGGGGTTCAGGCTGATATTGTTCTTATATATCGGGTGTTTTCTGCAAAATCAGCCTGAAAGTGTTCTTACGGTGTTCTTAAAATTGCTTCTAAAAACTAAACAATACTAGACTAGCAAGACTGTAACAAGACTAGCAACACTCGACAGATGAAATGATGTTCAAGTACAAAATATTTATTATTGAGTGGATTGAACTAACTCCAACATCATGGCAAATTAATAATACCATGCTATGGTCTTTGAAGTTTTTTTTAAAAAATAAACAGTATGTAACTCATGCCATCCAGCTTTTTATATTAGAACATTTTTCATTTTTCATGCTGAACGCGTTCTTACGTCTATGGTACATTTTCAACCAAATTTCAGCCTGAGTGTTTTTAGTCCACTTGTTCTTTTATGCAGATGTTTACTGTATGAAAAATAATTACTTGATTTGGTTTCAAAGACTTGTAAAAGATTGTAAAGTAGCGTTTCTCTTCCAGATAAAGTTCCTTGTCCTTATTCTACTTTAAGTTTGACATGTCAGTTTGAAGGATGCCAATATAGCAGCATGTAATTATTGTTGATGAACTGGTTATTTGGAACTTTGGAACTTTGGAACTTTGGCTAATCTATAAATGCGCAAAAGATGGCGATCTGTACACTTACCCATAATTCCTAGCGCATAAAGGTCTAAAATTGCCCATACAAAACGCACAGAAAGAATCTGTAATTCTCAAATTTAACACACACAGTGACATTAGTACAAGGAGGAGTTTTACCAACTGTTACCTTTCCCGAGTTTCTTTTAGTGGTGTAAGGTTCGTAATGCATTGAGGTAAAATTTACAAATGCCATCTTTTTCGGAACGGTCTGTCGAAACTGTTTTCTCTTTTCTTTTACTCCGAATTGTCGGGATTGAATTGTAGAGTCTACCGACTCATATAAAGAACTCTGAGTCACTGTACACTTTTAAATGCCGGCTCAAGACATGGCTTTTCAACAAAACATTCTTTTAACCCTTCACTCATTTTAGTTTAATTTATATTTTTAACTTTAATTGTAAGACGTGTCTTTTATCATAGCATAATTTTAACTTTTTTTACTGACTTTACACTAGTTTACATTTTAACCTAAATTGTAAAGCGCTACGAACAGTAGGAATAGCGCTATATAAATGTATTTATTATTATTATTATTATTATTATTATTATTATTATTATTATTAAGAAGAGTCTTCTTAAAACCACCATCTACATGAGTTCATGTAAAGATTTGTCTGTTGTATCGTTGTTAATTAATTAATTTATTGGTTTATTATTTGTTTGTTTCTTTTTTTGTTGTTTTTATATTCAGTTATTTATTTTACAATCGACAGCTCCAGAATCAAATGAAAGAACTGCAAGACCAAGCCAATAAGAGAGCGGCAGAGTTACACAACCAGTGTGAGTGTGGAATGTAGCTTGTGTAATGCTTTTTTTTCCAGTGTGAGTGAGGAATGTAGCTTGTATTACTGTGTTTTTGCAATGTTCCACCATCTTGTGGCCATTTATGCGGCTCAGGTTTATAAATCCTTTAAACTTTAGTCCAAGGTATAGTTTATTTTCGAACATTTACTTGCGAATGTGTGGTGTCGGTAAAGCCCCGTTTACACGAGCAATTTTTACTTGACAAGTTTGCCTTGACAAGGAAAAATTGCTCTTGTAGATGGAGAAAAGTGGACAATTTTTCCTAGTCAAGGAAAAATTGTCAAGTTTCAAATTTGCTCGTTGAGACGAGCAACAAGGAAAATATGACAAGGATATGACGCCCAGGCATAACTGAAAACTTGCTCTCGTTGTCTACACGTTGTCTACTCTTTTGTGTAATATTGTATACCCAACCAGTGATTTCTTCTTTTAGTGCTGATTAAGACAAAGCTTGCAGAGCAAGAGAAGGAAGCGGCTGATGATCTGCGAGTGGCGTTGGAAGCCGAGAGAATTCGGGTAACCGACCTGACAAACAGTCTCAACCGAGAACGCAGCTTGGTGTCTGACCTGAAGGACGCCATGGGGAAGGAGAAGAGCCGTATAACAGAGCTTGGTTCTTCAATGGAGAAAGAAAGGATACAAATATCAACCCTAAAGTAAGTTGGTGCGAAAGTTTATCAACTTAAATTGATACTGTGGAAAGGTTTTTCTTGTTCTCACAAGCATATTTTTCTCAGAAGAAAAAACTTCTGAGTCCCTAACGGGAATTGAACTCACGACCCCGGAGATGCTCTACCCACTGAACTACAGGAACTTACATGGAGAACAGGTCGCTTAACTTGTTTCTTCAGATGGAACAGCGGGTATATGTCCTGCTAGGCCCAATATGTCTTAAGTGACCTGTTTCCCTTGTGAGTTCCTATAGCTTAGTTGGTTGAGCATTTGACCGCTAGGCCACATGGCACAAAAGTATATCCGGATTCGTGTTGACGGGGTCTAATAAAACGCTTGTTTTTTTACCCCTGTTTTTGTTAACGTTGTAGAACTTGTTTGGAAGCGGAAAAAATCCGAGTGCAGAACTTGAGCCAAGCTTTAGAACTTGAGCGGGCAAGCTCTAAGAAAAACCTCGACGCTTTAGAGTCTGAAAGAAGAAGAATAAAAGAGTTCTCTGATCGACAACACAGCGGTATTGAAGACTTGAGGAAGCAGCTTACACAGGCTAGACAGCAAAAGGCTGATCTACAGGTCGAACTAGAGCGGGAGAAGATTACTGTTTCAAATCTGGAATCGGAGCTTGAGACGGAACGAGCAATGCAGGGTGATGCATTAGGTTAGTATTTTAGAAGAGAACAAAAAAGACTTGTACCAGCCCTTTTGTACAAATCAAGAAGAATGGGGCCGTCAGAGGGGTTCTGGCGACAGGCGACGCGGTCTTAAATTGAGGCGACAGACAACTGTCAAAGCGGCGACAAGCGACAGAATGTATCGGGAAAAGCGCGACAATTTGCGACAACGACAAAGGGCATCAGAGATCAACTATGTATCAAAACATCCAGGAATACATGTAATCAGTTTCAAAACATTTTGTCCGAGCTTAAATTTTTTAGAACACGCTAATGAGATAGACACATTTGTTCGTCATGTTTACTTGATTTATTTTTGACAACGACTGATAAACTGGAGCCTTAAAGAAATAAGCAAAGCAAATAATTCCTTAAAATTAAAAAAAATGTGACAGCGACATTTTGTTCCGACGAAAATGCGACAGCGACATTTTACACTAGAAAAAGATGCGGTAATGTGAGACAAGCGACATCTGAGCACCCCTTTTTAGGCCCCAAGAATTGGCAACAAAAGCAACCAGCAAATGACGACTAATTTCTACTTTTTGGGGTCTGTCCAGATATAATTACACATGCAGAACCCAAACCCAGTCATGTAGTCAAGATTTAGCTGTCTTTCTAAAGCTAAAATATTGAATATATATATATATTTTTTATACTTGCTTAGTACACGTATTTTCAAAGAAGAAAACAATAGTTAATTTTTTCCTATAACACACTCAATTTACCACCATTACTTGCGCTTGGCAAGTTGTTTTTGATAAAGGTGTAAAAAATATTTGCAATGTTTCAAAAATTCTATAAATAATAATTCTTCCGTTACTTTAAAAACCGTCAAACCTGGAAACTTCTCCTGGACACGGGCCTTGCTGATGCATTTTTCGTTTTTCGATTTTTTTATTTCTTGATTGTGCTTTATAGCGGAGGGGTTGGTGCAGTGGTAAGATTTCTGCCTCCCCATCCCGAGGTCCCCAGTTCGATCCCCGGCCTGGTCGAGGGTTGAATATTTGGGCGACCTTCTTTCCCGCTAAAGGCCACTCAGCTTTCCATCCTTCCGGGGTCGGTGAAATGAGTACCAGCATACATGGACCGCTTTGAAGCGGCTGCCTAAGGCGCCTATATATGCTTCCGATCCGCTGGGTGTAAACTGATCATTGTAAAGCGCCTTTGAGCATTCATATGGAAAGAGCGCTATATAAATGCACAACCATTACCTTTACTTTACTTTGTGTACCTATCTGTTCTTTGTTTTTCCTTGATTCAACAATCCAACCTTAACCAAAACTGTGTGCTTATCTCTGATCCAAAATTTTAGCTCGATTGCCTCTGCCATTCTAGGGGGTCCAGTACCTACACACTGGTGTTCATGTCAACCATTAGCTACCAATCTCAAGAGTTACAGTTTTTGTTTGTTCATTTAAGATCATTATTTTATAGACGTGAAACGGCAAACGGTATTCAAGGATTGTTTAATTGTTATCACTACGAAATAGCGACGTGATATGGATCAATAATGGTGGTCATTAACCGATTTGTAACTTCGTGTTTGCATTAGAAAAAGTAGCAGAAGTTACAGACGAATTGAATGAAGCGTTAGCTGAGGAGCGGGAACGCGTCCAAAAGTTATCTGTCGTTCTTCAAGAAGAAAAGCGTCGCTCAGAAAAGCTACAAGAGAACGCAGCCGCCCTCAGTAGGTCGGAAGCAAGAGTTGTAGAGCTTGACAAGACAGTGAGAGGTAATGCACTGGTAGATTGGTTGTACGTTGCTCCTCAGCTTAGCTTTGCTTCTCTTTGCAGTTCTAGGTTGGTTTGCATAAGGCTACCACACACTTCACGATTTTTCGTCTGAAAGGCTCCGATTTTATGTCTGGCATAAATCTAATCTGATCGTAGCCCAGCACACACTTACTGATTTTTATCGCGAGATTTTTTTTCTACTTGTCACGTGCTTGCGATTTTGCTTCACATTGGCTGATGCGCAAAGTCGTTCAGACAAATTATCGGTCATTGCCACGCACTAGCCGATAATGTCTGATCAAACTATTTGGATATAGCTTGTCAGATCTTCCTTCACGACAAAAAATCATGCCGATTTTTGTCCAAACTGAGCTGCCACACAAAGCCGATTTTTCGTTGTAAACAAAACAATCGGAGCCCTTCAGACGAAAAGTCGTCTAGTGTGTTGCGGCCGTTTGATTTGTTTTTCTCTCTTGTCATCACTCTAATTCTTTTTAGTTAGTTTTCACTGATTATTATTGTTATCATTATGTTTTGTTTGCTAAATGTGTTACTCTATTTTGCTATATATTTTGTCAAACTATACTATATTTTATGTGTTATGCTATGCTATGTTACATTACACCTCACCATACTACCTTTTTTAAATGTTCTTTTTACTCTTCGAGTTCTTGTTGCTTGTAAAGTTGAAAATTATTAATTATTTAAATGAACTCTGCTAACTTTTTTTTAAAAAAATCCCTTCTTTTTGTGTACGGTGTGCGTTATACACATATTAATGCTATATTAGATTAATGTATAAACCTTAGTTCTAAATTGATTTTTCGACTGTTTTCCTTCAGATCTTACAGCCGCCCTTAATTCAGAAAGAGATTATAATGTGGACATGCGCAGTGCTCTGGATGAAGAGCGGGAAGTGAATTCTCAGCTTAATGCGTCGCTTGGAGAAGCTCGCGAGAAAAGTAACGAAACTTCGAGGACAGACAAAGTTGTTGCGAAGCAACTCAAATCAGCCCTGGATGGAGTGCAGGTAAGGAAAACCGACTACTGCAGTAGCACAGTTCAGAGAAAAAGGGGACATGGGAACAATTTTTTCTAAAACTTTTGGGGTTTCGATTCCCGTCAGTGACTCATATTATTTCTGAACAGCCCTGTCTTTCTAACTTTATTACGAAGTTGCAAGTTTTCATATGAACTTTTTAATGTGTTTCAAGAAGCTTTTTTGACTTATTTGAAGTAGGAATTCGTATGTCGTTTAACTTTAACAATAGGTAATCATAATGGAAATTGTTTTGAAAAATTGGCATTCTCTCTATATATGTTGTCCTCAGTTCTGTTATCGTGTTTTGGCTCAAGGAAGATAAGGGTGCGTTCGTATGGGTCTATTCTGGAATAGGAGTAAATGGAACAACTGAAACCTTGTCCGATTCGTGTCGCTACTTTTTCTTCAAAGTTACAAATAAGACATTTGTCAGTGATAAAACTGTTTTAAATTTCGAGATTTAGAGATATTTCATCGCCCTAGCTGACAATCTGGAAGAAATTTCAAAATTTTATTCTTAATCCGGAATATTTTGGATGGGCCAAAACAAACGCACCCTAAAATAACTACTAACCCATATCGTCAGTTCCTGGTTAGCCCAGTTGGTAAGGCGCCAGTCTTTCGTGCGGGAGGCCCGGGTTCGATTCTCAGCCGGACCTTCACTCAGGGTCTTAAAACAACTGAGGAGAAGGTGCTGCCAGTTTGCTTTAACATCTGCATACGATTGGACCTCCGCGTCTTCTCGGATAAGGACGTTAAACCGTAGGCCCTCGGAATCCTACAATAGAGTTGTGAAACCTGTTGGGTTTTTCAACTTCTGAAGAGTAGTTAAGACTATAAGCTAAACTAAACTATTCCTTGGACACAAAAAAAACTGAAAGACGTGCTATGTCCTCTTCTCATCGCTCTTGACTGAAAAAAATATTTCATTATTTCGAGGTTTTTTTTTGTCTAGAAAACTTTCACCTTATACTTCTTTTGTACGACAGAAACAGCTGGTCGAATTAACCGGAACCCTAGAGGAGGAAAGAACGCGAGCTCGCCGACTGCAAAACGAGCGGGACGTGCAACAAGCGACGGCCATGAGCCACAGGGACAAGGAGAAACAGCTACAGAACAAGTTTGAAACGGAGAAAAGCCAACGGCATCAACTGGAGACGAAACTGAGCAGTGAAAGGGAAAAAAGAGTAGAGTTAGAAAACGACCTAGAAGATAGAGATAGGAAAATTGACGATCTGCAAGCTGAACTTGACAGAAAGGCCCTAAAAGAATCTGAAAAGGTCAGAGCCTGACATTTACATACCTGAATCTAATTTCCAGAAACAAGTACTATATAAATAGAGGGTATTCAGTACATGGCTGCACGGAGATGCGAATTTTGTCTTCAAGTAGTAAAATTATATTTCACGATTGAGTGCATGTGCAGCGAACGAGTGGAATTTCATTTCAACATGAGAAGATAAAATCCGTATCTCTAAGCGACGATGTAATTTTCTGTTCATTGTATATAAAATGTAGTGTAACCTCATTAGCATAAGCGCGCAAAAATGCTGAAAGCTCATTGGCTGAAATTTAGTATTGTTGATATGTTTCGTTACAGTGCCAGTCTCCACTCTGGATGAATACAATAGCCGTGAACGAGAAGGGGTCTTGCCCTGTAACCATAAGATGTAACATTTCGAATTTGTGGCGCGCGAAAATTTAAACCGCGGAAATGATAAAAAACTAAATTGCTTGGCGTTAGATTTATGTACAGTATTATCAAATTTGAGCTGCTGATATGGACACAGACTTAACAAAAGTTTCATTTTGAGAACAATGCCTTATACAGTGGCGGATTCCTTTATCGGACGCCCGGGGACAATATTAAGATAAGTGCTTAATTGTTACATACGTAGACTTCAGTCAATAAAACAAGCACTGTGATTGGTTGTGCCTCTGATCAAATTCAAATGTGTCTCGACCGGGATACAATTGCGCAAATGCTGCCCGCGCACCTAACACATCACCATTTGCTACGTAACTGTTTAAGGGAAAGAACGAAATAACAAAACACTAGTCCCTCGGGAAACAAATTAGTTTTGTTTTCCCTCGAGCCCTGATGTTTCGCCCCAACTTCGTCTCGTGAAACATTGGGACTCCAGGGAAAACAACTAACTGTTTCCCTAGGGACATTAAGGGACATTAAGTGTATAATGTTTTCTTCCTTCTTCCCATACAGGAAGCATCCATGTACCCAGTCCGTATTAGGTTGTTACTTCTGCAGCAGCAGTTGGAATCAATGCGCCAGCAACACCAAGTACTGCTTAACAAACACCAGGACGCTTTGAATATGGAGCCTGACAACAGCAGGTAGAAAAACGTGCATCCCACATCTGATAGGGCGACTGTGCTCTTCATATTTTTTATTGATTTTGCTAATTTTAAGAACGATCCTTCAAAGGAATTACGGTTGTCTAGTTGCTTGGCATTTCCTTACTTGAAAATATATTTAGCTTAAAACACAAATTACTGCAAAGGAACAAATAATAATCTAAGTATAAAAGAAATTAAATCTGTAAAGAAAAGGGGATGTGAAATAAAATTGTCTCGAAGCTACATTCGAATAGCCTTGAAACTACTTTTTTTCTCTCTGCCCATTAAATATGATTTGCTTCTTTCTAGTTTGATATTTGTCATTTGTACGTCATCATAAATGCTGTTTATTTTTTCAGTGATAGCCCCGAGATGGGTCAAATTCAACGTTCCTTAAATGGATTGTTAAAAGAGTTAGAACAAATACGAGCCACCATGACCGTACATCTTGACGTAAGTATCCTGTGGTGTAAACTCTCAGGTGCCAAATAAACGCTCCGGGGCGCTTATTAAGACCCCCGTTTACCAATTTTTTCAAGTTCGGGTACGATCATCAAGTGGTCAGAATTTGAAGATATAAGTTTTACTTATCAGTGTCAAGTTCGGTATTCGTCTTTCCCTGTTTTTGTTTGGATTCCAGCATGGGCAACAAGAATCTAGAGTTTTAAACTTGAGAATGCTTATCAAAATTAATGAGTTATCTGACTTTCAGTTCTATAAGTGTAGTTTCAAAAAAGAAATTACCATTCAAAAAAATGCAAAACAGCTGGAGGCAAGAACGATAATGAGCCACACATACTTTTTAAAATTTCCAATTTTAAAACCTTATCATGGAAAGATTACTCAGCATATCAATCTCATATTAGAGAAAGTTTGTCTTCAGAAACATTTCATTATTCAGAAGCTTTGTTTCTGTAGCTGAATAGATAGAAGAGCGCGTGTGATAACGAGGCAAAATAAGTAAACAATAACTCGACGTTCCAGCCTGCAAGATCGAAACACTCCGCTCGCCCACGGAACCAATCACGTTGCATCATTCGTTTTATCTTGCCCTCACATGTATACACGAAAACTAAACGTTGGCGCGAATATATAAAGTTTAGCTCCTTGTGAAAAAAAGGCTTCCCTCTTCGCTACGCCTACTCCACTCGAAGTAAAAGGTTCATATTTTCGCCCGACCGTGTAGTATCCTCTATTTATTAGTTTTATTATTCTCGAACACAACCACAGCTTCGATCTTTCAAGTTCTTTTGTTCCAAGTGAATTTCTTTACTTCTTCATCAGATTACCAGAAAAGACCTTGGGAAACGCCCATTTTTTCATTTTTTAAAATTATCTCCTCAAAATGTGCGGCAAATGAATGACCGAAAAGGTCAGGAGGTATGGGGGAAAAAAAAGACTTTACCCATTTTATTAGCTCAAAACATTTTAAATGTAGAAAAAAGAACCTATTGTATTCCAACGAGATTGGAAGTTCGTGTGTATACACTAACTTATATGTAGTTAATGTGCAGTCATCCTAACTTATGTTTTCTACGTCTTATCAGACCGAGCAGCCTATTCCTCTTTCTCCAATTAAAGCGGCAGCCTACGAACGGGTCACCCGTCAGAACGCTGAACTCTCGGGATACGTGTCTAAATTGACGCAAGAAAAAGCAGAACTTAGAGGCACTTTGACGAACCTTGAAGAACAAGTTGCGCAGTATAGAGAACGGGAAGCTAACAAAGAACAGGTGTGTCATGCTAACCATCATCATTATCTTTATCAACGTCATTATTTTTATTATTGTTATCACTCATCAGTGCCTTCGTCAGTAATTCACCGACTTTATTTGAAAGAAAAGAGAGGTATACAGTTTCCCGATCCCAAACATTTGGCAAAAAGTATATATTTACTAGAATTGAGCCACTGTGTTTTGATAGAGGTTTTCGTGATAATGCCCACTTTTTAAACAACTTGATTTATCCTTAGAATTGGTGATTGTATTGCAAAAACTCTTCAGCTATTGCGGCAACGTGGGAAGAAAAACCTGTGAAGTATTTTGTAAATACCAACATTTAAGTGGATAGCTGCTAAGAATAGACCGATCTTTGCTGTTAAAAAAACGCTTTTTGTTTCTCTCAGTTTCTCTTTGTACCCTAAAGTTATGACGTGATGCATACAGTTTTAAGCCCGGAGGCTTTGAAAAGCTTTCTGTACTAGCAAAGGAAATAATTAGCTACAACAAATATAGCATCTTGAAAACCAAAACCAGCGTAGTTCACAGCTCCTAACTCTTTCAGTCAGTATGCCGTGTTCCGCTTTTCTTAATTTCATGATTTGTTTTTGCCATTACATGCATAAATCAAAAGCAATTTTTTATCATTGTCTTTTTTTTCTTTAGTTAGTGTTTTCTTGCAGTAGTTTGACCTGCTTATCTTTGATTCACAGTCGTCTCAACAAGCCAAGGAGCAACAAGACTCCATGTTGGCCGCTGAGCGTGCACTGCGGTTGCAGGAAAAAGCAAGTTCGCAGAACGTCCTGAGTGCCTCACAAGTCGAAGTGGCGCGACTACGTGAAGAGCTCCAGCTAGCAGAGTCGAGGTTGTCTCGTGAGAAACAGAGTGGTTGGTCTGAAGCCAAGGTAATGATATGAAAACTCCACATTTTTTTTTTAAAAAATTGTTTCAAGACAATGCCAAATCTTGGTGCAGATCAGTCAAAGAAATTTTATTTAAATTAGGGCTTAGTGACAAAATCTGCGATCTTAATGGTTTTTAGCGCGATGGGGGTTTCCTTGCCGACGATCATACTTAGTCTTTCACATTTAGTGTATGGAGAACGCTTATGTAAGGTCGATCAATTTAAGATCGGTCTGTGATGTGAAATCTTTGATCCCACACTTGGAAACTCTGTTCTCAGCTCGCGGCCTCGGTCAGCCTTCTCAAAACATCGATCACAGTTTTTCACTCTTCTGACCTTCAAGTCGACAAATACATTTATTAGTAGAAACCAACTAGCATACTATCACTATAAATGATGCAATCTGATTGGCTAACCTGCTCACTGTCTATTTAACAATTAGAATACGAGCTCGCAATTTCTATCGGCTGATAGAATGGCGAGGGCGAAGCCAGAGTCGTTCTATCAAAAGCCGATAGAAAGTAAGAGCAAGTATTCTAATTGTTTTAGCATAAATCCTTTTGAGAATAAACTACAGAACTACAATAAATTGTAATAAAAAAGTTTTAATTTCTTCAAACAGTTAATTTTGATACAAGCAGTTTTCGCGTGTAGATGTGCTTGCGCGGCCGCGGCAATCTGTCGAGTGATTTGTGATTTTAAACTGTTGCTTCAAACATGTCCAGCCGATAGAAATTAAGAGCGAGTATTTTAATCCTTTTAGTTGAAATCTCCAGAGAATTGTAATAAACAATTGGTGTAAAGAGCTTTCGCACGCAGATCCGCTTGGAAGCCTGTCGAAGTGAAATGTCATGAGTTGATTCTTCAAATATATTCAGTCGATAGAAATTAAGAGCGAGTTCTCTAATTGTCTTAGTTGAAAATCTCTGGAGAATAAATAACGGAACCACAAAAAATCGTAATAAATTTATAAAGATGACAGCTTTCGCATGTTCAGATCTGCTCGGCAGTCTTTCGAGTGAAATGTGTTAAATTGATGCTTCGAGACAAACATGTTGTTTTTTCTTACCTTCTTACCTCCTTACCTTTCTTACCATATTTCATAGCCGCCCGTTTGTTTTGTTCTGAACTGTTTTGTCAATTAGAAGTTTCAAGTCGTCTGCAGAAAAGACTGAAAATCCAGAAGTGCACATGTAGTCGCCATGTTGGATTTCACAGACGCTATCTATCAGGTGACAGATAGCGTCTGTTAGGACGGCAGCTCGAGTAGTTATTGTTGTCTACAGTAGGGAACCAATCAGATTACAGTATTCGTGATAGATAGTGACTTGATTTATGCTAATGAGTGATAGACAGCGAGTAGCGAAACTGCAAGGCGGTGTTTTTAGACAAAAAACAACGATAGATTCTTTGAATACTCGCTTTAGGGGTTTAAATTCGAAGGTAGCTTACAAGTTGGTTTCTACTAAAACAATTAGACTCCTGGTTGTCGTTTTCTATGGATCTAACAGTAAACTCGTCGCTCCGCGTCTCGTTGACTATCGACTCCACCTCGTAGTCTAAATGTTAAAGATATGTCCGTGTTTTGAGTTTGTCCCTCCGAAAGCACTTTTTGACCCGTGTACTGTTCTAATCATTTCAGATTCAACGCCTTTATGGACGGTACATCAAAGCAGAAAGCTTCAGGAAGGCGCTAGTGTACCAGAAGAAATATCTTCTACTGTTGCTTGGAGGTTTCCAAGAGTGTGAAACCACCACGCTGGCCATGATTGCCCGGATGGGCGCCTACCCGAACAACGCCCAGCTATCGGGTAAACATACCCGGGGATTTACGAGATTTAGGACGGCAGCTCGGGCAGTTATTGCCACACGGAGAATACAATTCTTAGTGAACAAATCAAAGAAAACTATGAAAACATCAGGAAGATCTGGTGATTCTTCTACGGATTCATCAACCCCCAGTACGGCGCGCACGGATACCACTAGTTCTAGAACGCCTCGTTCCCCAGCGGGATACACTTCAATCCGCCATTCAGATGGTCAGCGGTCAGGTTTTGGCACTGACTTATGGAAGTCACGACCAGATGTTTTAAATAGCTTTACTAAGCCCTCTACATACACTGGTCACACTGTGGGATCAGATCAGAATGGTAGAGGCGATAAGGCTGCTACGAGGACTGGTGGACCATTTCTAAAAGCTTCACAAAGAGAGAAAACTCCAGTTAATGGTGTGAAGGATCACCCCTCTAGTGGAGTATCGCGGGGGTTACATTACCCCGACACCCGGGGATCAAGATCCTATGGACAAGGCTTGACATATAACGATCGTACACATCAAGTAACAAGTGGTCAGAGAAAAGCAAAGGACACAAGTCCCATACGATCACAGACGCGGCCAACATCGGACTCATACCGACCCCCAATGTCCCCACCTGTTCGCGATTATGAGTCACGCTGGCGTGACCGTGTTGATCACAACGGAAACGATCTCGGTCTTGAGCCTATCCCGAGTAATACTTCGTCGTTTAGTCGGAAGCACTCGCCGTCTGCCCGGCGATCATCGGATGATGATCGTTCGCCATCAAGTGCGACATCATCACAGAATGAAAATGAAGGTGATCACTCGTTGTCTTTGTACATCCATCGTTTGGAGTCGCTACAGAACAGGCTTGCAGCCGCCGGAAAAGGTATCTAAACTGTAGTTGTTGGTAGCAGTTACTGATTTAAATGGAGACAATGATTGCAAATGTTTTTGTGGATGTTTCTACGTATATTTATTGGCAGATTCACGTATGTGCAAAAGTGAAAATGTTTGAGTATAAGCGTACAGTCGCTGTTAGATGTTGAAACTTTTAGGTGAAATTTCTGTACAACGATGCGAAACCAGTTTCAGCTGGCGTTGCGTCGTGTAACATAGTCGGTTTCCTGAAACTGTTTTGAATTTCCGTTGCAACACAGTTTCACTAAAAGTAGAACCGCTTTCTACTTAAGCAACATTCACAACGATCGAAGTTGCAATTAAAACAAAAGTTTCACTGTGTAACATCACTTTGTGAAACTTGTTGTGCTCGGTCTTGTTACGCCACGCGGCGCAAGCCAATCAGTAAAAACGTTTCAACATTTTCGAACAAGTTTCAACCTTTGATGTTACACGGCCCAACGCTTGCTAAAACACAACCTTTGGACGTATTTAATCCAAAGTTGGGCTGCTGATGTATCTTGAGGTTGGAAAACTATCAGCCTAGGTTTGGCTCAAATGGATTAATAGCAGATTTAAAAAAAGTGCAGTTTTTGTCGTAATCACTCATGACGTCATTAGTTGAAGACTCTCAAGAACCATAAAAGATTTTGACCGAATTTTTTCACCGGAGGCGCTATTCCTCAGTTAGCGAGGTCTAGCTACTGAAGTAATAAAATGTTTCACTTCATAAAATCAAAATTGTGTGCGTTGCATTATTTCAATGATGATTCTTTTCAGTTTAGCCTATTCTTTCCCCATATATGACGTCATACCCTCACATTTTCTCCGCTAACTCCTTTTTTTGAGTCGTCGGTACGATGCCTCACGTGATGTGCTTTAAACTCGTTCTCGTAAAGTTCTCGGAAAATTAGTGCGGCACGAGTGAAAAAATAGTTTTAACCCTTTCAAAGACTTTGTTTGACTAAAGTCGATTTTAGGGTTAAGTTCCCCTTTAAGTTTCAGCGTGGGCATCACTGTAAAATGTACCTAAACGTGTGTTTTAAGTTTATATAATTTTACCTTAAACTTTATTAGTGACCGTGAATCAATGTGACCGCGCTCATGGATGTAAAAGTGTTTTAATGTTATTGTGAAGTTTGGCCTTGTTCTTAAGCCATGGCTACACAGTGCAATATTGCATGCAACGTTGCGCGCAATGGGAGAATTTAACCGTGTAGCCACCTCTGAAATTGCTGCACGCAACGTTGCGCGAAGTAGAAACCGATCCTACTCCTGCAACATTGCACGCAACGGTTTCACCGAGTGGCTACACGAAGGGTTTCACCGTGTGGCTACACGAAGGGTTTCAGTTGCGCACAACGTTGCATGCAATGTTGCACCGTGTAGCCACGGCTTTAGAATTACTGTTTCTAAAGAAAATGAATTTATGGAGTTTTAATATATGAAATAGGGACTGGAGCTGATAACGGCCGTTATTATTCGAAAGTGATGCAGTGGTTTTTTTTTTATTTACTTTGTTTCTAGGCGAAGTGCCAAGAAAATCAAGGAAATACTAGAAACTTTCATAGAGCCCCTCCAACAGGGTCTTATAGTAAATCACCTCCAACGCCTTCAGTACTGCGAGCATGAATGTGCTGTTTAGCTTGTTCATGGCGCCCGCTATAGAACAACCAACACCATTCAACTGAGTGGCCACAGTTTGCCAGACAGTGCTTGGTACCTCAGAGTTCAGCAGAAGCCCATAACTTCGAGTGTTTTTATTTGTATAATTGTTTCACCTCAAGAATTGCACAAGATAAAAAGCATGTCGACTCTAAAACCCTATCAGTGTAACAACACCTGGGAACCACTAAGTCGCCCCATGTAAGCGCATCCAGAGCCTTAAATGATGCCGGATCCCTACCCTCTGGATGCCGGATCCCTATCCTCTTGATTCCAGATGCTTAGATCATATACTCCGTTGATGCTGGTTGCAGCTTGTTTACGGATGTTACACTGCCTTGCCAGTGGATATCGGATCCAGAGCTACAGCTACA
Organism: Hydrozoanthus sils; assembly: GCA_027575215.2. Classification (NCBI taxonomy): domain Eukaryota; kingdom Metazoa; phylum Cnidaria; class Anthozoa; order Zoantharia; family Hydrozoanthidae; genus Hydrozoanthus; species Hydrozoanthus sils. Next base: position 8,573 of record JAOBRD020192398.1, on the reverse strand, counting down.
GTGTAGCTTGGTTTGTTTACTCAGAACAATAGAAGATAAAGACGTGATTCGCTTTTCATATAAAAAGAGTATGTAGCATGCATCAGAATGTCGTTTTAACGTTTTCTTCGCTGTCTTCGTGTGATTTTTTGTATGTAAATTAACTTGAAAATTCTAATATATTGATCAGCAAATAAGTTTTATGTAATGTATGTTTCTTAACTTTATAGTGAATCAAAACAAATCGCTAGGACAAGACGAAGTCGAGTGTTGGTTCTTTGTTCTGCTACTGATAGTTTTGTTTTTTTTGTCCAAAAAGATATTCTAAGCCGTTGTCGCCAAACAAGAGTAAAAGTATTAATGGAAGTCTTCTCATTTATTACAAATCTTGTTTGTAATTTGCCTTCCAATGCAACTATATTTCTTCTTCCGCGAGAGATTAAAAGAAGCTTTTAAATCGAGTATTTTTGCAATAGTTGAACATAGGTGTACATATAAATTAGATTCCATTAGTGGTGAGTACATTTTTAGTTCTTTTATTTTTTTGCATACTCTGTTGAATAAGGATAAGTTGATCATCAAGTAATGAAATGAAAATAGCAGCTATTTTTATTTTAAAAAGTTTAATGATAAAAACTTTATATTTTTCTATTTAAGAACTTAACTGTATAGTTACTACTTCAGTAGCCCGGTAGAATCAGTTTTCACTTATTCGACCGGTAAGAACGACGTTGCTTATAAATTATTAAAACTTGAAACAGAGAAATCTTCTTGTGGAGTTACTGTTGGAAAAGTGTTTGCTCATAATTTACCTGGAAAAAGCATTGTTCCCCCTTTTATGTAACCTGAATTTGTTTCTAAACTAAATACCATTTTAGCCCTTTCCTTTTTTTAGTTATTAACTTCTATCTTCTCCTTACGGTATCAATGTAATATGAGTTGCTTAAACTTTGAGAACATGGAGTTTGATCACCCACACTATGTTTCTCAGATGAATTGCATGACTCTCCAAACCTGTTTATAGAAGCACATATGGTTGTTAGTGTTACTAATGAGAATTTACAAACCCATCGTCTGTGGCCCTTTTAACGAATCATAATTTCTTTTCAAATTTCTCATTGTTATAAATGCAAACTTCAGTTCAGCATCTCGCACATTAAATTCGACAAACTTGCAACTCAGTTTATAACTGAACTTAAACTTTATTAAAGGACATTTTGCGGACCTGTCGCCGCGATATCGACTTCCTCGTACTCTGGGTACTTTTAAAAAACCGTAGTAATTTTGCAGAAAATTGTATCCTCAAACTTATGCGATTTCATGCATTTTTGGTAAAATGAAAACCCGAGCAAACGAGAAACGGCAAAACAACTTTTTTTTTAGTGCTTTTCCTTTAAACATTCGAATATATCATATGCAAATTCTAACGGTAAACAGCTGAACATATAGCTAGAGTCGAAGTCCCGCCTGAGAAAATGTTAGGTTATGAATAAACAAAAAAGACAACGATACTTTACGGTTCAAATTTTCGCGAGGTATTTAACATGTAGTTGTCAAGAAAACGAAAACTAGACGTCACGAAAACTTGAAATTAGAAATTGTGTCGTAAAGAACGCAGGCAAAAAAAACTTCTTGCTCCGCCGGTTAAACAAAAACCACGGAGCAAAGCAAGACACCAGCAACATGTGGCTACCTGCTTGTCGTATCGCCATTCAAAACCCTCCACTCTCGCATTTTCTCCAACTTGAAAACAAAAATTTAAATGACAAAGACGAACAAAGAAAACTAATCAGTTTTGCGTAAAATTTGCACGCTTGTAAACTGCAATTTCTATCACAAACAAGCGTTAATATCTAGTGGTTGTATTCGCCATTTATAGTATTCTGAGAAGTCGTCACTCAACTTCAATGCAAATGAAATGAAGTGATCACGAACAACCCCATATTGCCTGGTTCGGTAGCCGGTGGGTTCAGCCGCTTAAAATGGTTAGCTTACTTGTTCGAAGCAAAAAGGTAAGTCTCGAAAAGTGAATCGTACATTACGAAAACTATGAAAGCGAGTCGTGTGAATCCTAAATTACACCAAGTTACTTGTAAAATTGAAGCTTTCCGACGTAACGGAGAGTCGGAAAGCGTATTCATAAATGCTTGTAGCTTTGTTCTAGTTGCCATAGATTGATTAGTTGGGTCTCACAAAGGTGAGATGCAGTATGGCTGCAAAGTATAATTAAGGAGTAGGTTTTTGATTGTTCATCTCGCCGTTTGGAGTGCTACGCGTATTCAGCCAAACTATAATGGTGCCGAACCAGAACAACGACAACCAGTTCAAAATTTGGATCAAATTCTCGCCAGAGTACAAGATGTAGTTTGTACTCATATGAATGCATTTAAAGAAGAAATTCAAGATAGCCAAGAGAAAGCTCTAAGCGGAGTTGTTAAGAAAATTAAAGCCAGCGACAAAGTAGTCTTCAAGAAGAAGTCGAATGAGATGAACTTCAAGAGCGTTGAAGCTGTCGATGGGTGCCTTGATGACGCTATGGTTAGTTTGGAGAACAAAAAGGTGGATCAAGTCAAGGAGTCCCTTGAAGAAGGCAAACGTGTAATAAGGACGAGAATGAAGGAGATTTTATTAGCCGATAAGTATGGGTGGGATTTTGTTAATGAGTAACAACGAAAAGATTTAGCCGAGGATTCCGAAGACGAGAAAAGAATGAGACAAGCTTTAAAAACTGTGTCACAAGAACGGTCAAATAAGCGAAAAACTAGAAGTAGAGTCTTTTATATATAGCAGAGCTAAGGCTAGGGCAAATTTTTCATCTCCGGTTCGCTACTCATACGTTCCTTCTCAATTTGCAAGTACGCATGTGGTTAATTCGAACTTATTATCTTCTCGCATGTGCTACAACCGTGGTAAAACTGGCCATTATTGGATATTGCCCGGCAGGAAACGCTCCAGGTGGATGTCACATCTCGCAACCAAGCACGTTCCGTTATATCACACCGGTACAGCCCGCTGGAAGCGCTGCGTCGCCACGGGTACAAATCAGTCACAACGCTGAGGAAATCTACAGTAATTTAGTAGAAAATGTTTTTTAAAAAATGTGTATCAGTTAGAAGGGGAGTTTGTTGATAGTGTTAAAGAAGATACAAAGTCGGAAGGTGTTCAGGGTAGAATTGCCAAGTCCAGAATGTGGTGGTTTAAGAATTTGAATTTGTCGTCAACGGTTATTGAAGTTTTCAATAATGGGTATAAGTTACCTTTTGTGCGAAATCCAGATTCATGTTTCATACCAAATAATAAGAGCGCATTGCAGAAGATGAGTTTGTCAGGAGAGCAATTGGCGAGTTATTATCTAAGCGATGCATTTTAGAAGTCGCTTCACCTCCATATTGTTGTAATCCTTTAACAGTTGTACGAGGAAAGAAATTGCGTCTTGTTATCGATTTGAGTCGCTCGGAAAACGAATCTCTCCAGCAATATAAATTCAAGTACGAAGGTTTGCCAACCTTGGCGGAGATGTTTGAGAAAGATTTTGGTTTGTTACGTTTGGTTTAGAGTTCGGATACCATCATATTGATGTCGATCCGCAATTTTGGCAATTTTTGGGTTTTTTATGGCTTTTTCCAAACGGAAAGCAACGATATTTCGTCTTTAAAGTACTCCCTTTTGGTTTGTCCTCGGCATGTTATCTATTTACTAAGATGCTTAAACCCTTTGTAGGGAGATGGAGATCCCAGGGGGTAGCGTCAATTGTGTATATTGACGATGATATCGCAGGTTGTAGTTCCAAACAACGAGCTAGTGAGGCTATTCGTTCAATTCAGTCCGATTTACACAATGCTGGCTGGAAAGTCGATAACCTAAAATCTTGTTGGGAGCCTGTACAGATCGGAGAATGGCTCGGGATTATTGTGAATACCATTCGAGCAATTTTTGTTGTACCAGAGAAAAAGATTCAGAAAGCCAAAGCAGTGCTAAATGGTCTCTTGCTCGATTTTCCTTATGAAAGAGTTTGGGACGTAGCTCGAATTGCAGGTTTCTTAATTTCTTTCACTTTGGCCATGGGCAGTGTCACTCGGATTTTTACTAGACAAACGTGACCTTCCACGGGAAAAGGAACATTAACGACTTTCTGTTTTCACACAGAAACCCGTGTGCAGGTCGTTAGGAAGTCGTTAGAAAATCGACCCACTCGTTCGAACGGCTTTCTCAGTCGTTAGAAAGTTAGACCCACTCGTTGGAACCACTTGCTCAGTCGTTTGTCACGACTTGCTCGTTCGTTTGTTACCCGTTAGATAGTCGATTTTTAAGTTTTGCATGCAGTATTGTATTTGTTTCGAAGCTCAGTGGATTCCTAGAGACTAAAATACGAAGGCTGACTACCCAAGTAGAATTGTTGATCCCGATGATTGGAAGTTGAATTCTAAGAAGTTTGATATGATTTCCCTTCGTTGGGGGCCTTTCGATATTGACAGAATGGCTGATAATTGCAATGCTCAGTTGAAAAGATTTACTTCTAAACTTCGGTGTCCAGATTCGGAATCAGTCGATTGTTTTACGCAAGCTTGGCGTTTTACTAATAGCATGCGCGCTGGATTTGTCCTCCGACTTATTTAGTTTTGTCAGTGTTGAGACATATGCAAGCATGCAATGCATATGACACGAGTGTTCTTCCGGAATGGAAATCGGCCAATTATTAGCCCATTGTTAAGCCAATTCCAGGCGAATGTATGGCTACGTTTGTTAAAGAGTATTGGCTATTGCCAAAGAGTATCGACATGATTGTTCCCGGCAGAGGAATGAGTGTTATTTACAGACGTAATGAGTCAGTATTTAGCGGAGTATCAAAGTTTAATATGTTGGCTCTCAGAGTAAATTTTAGATAATTCGTACAAATTTTAGTTGTTTCATTTTCATTGCTTTTGATCATTTTGTTTTGCTTATTTGGTTTGTACATTCAGATGTTTTTCAGTCAGGAATTTTGAAAGAAGCAAAGCGATTGTCATCTCCTAGATTAATCGATATGGCCGCTAAACGTCCTGCCTCTCAATTACATTCTAAAGCTCTATCAACCAATTTGAAAAATTAAAATGAATGAAAAAAATGGAAAGCGTGGGAGCTTGACGCTTTTGGTTGTAATTCATTTCCTGTTTTTCCATTGACTGTATCCTTATCCCTTAGGGACAAAGTTGAAACTTGTAAGACCCCGGCTCCTATTACAGCTGCCTTGTACGGCATTAGGTGGGTCCATGAGTTGGCCGGCGTTCCGTCTCCTACGGACCATGCGTTTGTGCGACAAACGGTCGAAGCGTGTAAGAGATTGTTTGGTTTGGCCCCAACAAATGTTAAGAAACCGATAGACAAGGAACTGTTTGATTTCATTTTGAAAAAGTCTAATAAGCCGAACGCTTCCATGCTAGATATAAGAACGTGTTTTATATTTGCGGTCGGTTTTGAAGAAGCTCTTATGCACTTATCAGCGGCCATCCCGGGGGGTTGGCCCCGGGCACATACAGGGCATAGCGCGGGATTTGCTGACTTTTGTCCCCAATTATTGGCCCGGGACGGGAGCACTGGACCACTTTTTGCACTTCCCAGGCAAAATACACGGGGTGAGAGCCGCGGGATTAGTAACATCCCCGCCATCTTGAAATTGAAATGTCCGGACCGTGAGGACTGGTACCAATACCGCATGAAGATTTCAAAAGCACAATTAAAGAAATTTTTAAAAAGTTTGTTTGAAATGCAAGTAATAGGACAAGGCTCAAAATTGAGGCCAACAGACACGTAAAAACATTGTTATTGCGACCAATTTTTCCCATTTAGTCGCCGGCAAAAAGCAATTTAGCATGTCCCTGTATACCCGTGCATAGTAAACACAGGCCGAAGTAACTGCATGTTCGTTGAAATTCTTATTCTATAACTTACAAGGTAAAAAGCTGAACCTCGCTGTGTGCAGAAAACAGGTGTACTAGCTATTTTTTCTTACGGTATGTGTTGCTGTTAAACTTTTATTAAAAATTATGCAGGGAAAAACGTTAAAATTTAGGAGTCCTTTCAAATTATGCTGCCCGGGGGAGGGACAGTAGTAGCTTTTTGTGGAAGAATATTGGCCTTGGGTCGGGGGAATTTGCAAACGCCTTAGTGCAAATGCCTGGGGGTTCCCCGGGTCCCCCCCCCCTTCCCGGATGGTTGCTGATAAGTGCATTAGATCGAATGAAATCATTTGTATTTTGAGAAAGAATATTACTATTTCTGATCAGCATTTCACAATTTTTTTTGATAAAAGAAAGAATGACCAGTATAAACTGGGTCACACTGTGTTTATTGCTAAATCCGAGTTGGAAGTAGTGTGCCCACTATCAACTACAAAGAATTGTTGAAAGTGATTCCACATGACCCAAACCAACCACTAGTATGTCGTTTAACCTCAAAGGTAAACCTCAGAGTAAGGCTTTGACCTACATTAGAGTTAAAGGAAATCATCTCTTGTTATCTTTTGTTAACTGCGATGTGGATCCAAAGTTATACGGCACCAAATGCCTTAAGAAAGGGGCCGTGAATCGTTTAAAGAGTTCGAAGAAAGTATCGGATAAAGAGATAGATGAACATGCTGGTTGGGCTTGCCCTAGATCTAAGAAGAGTTATTTGAACATAGATGTTAGCAAAAGGATTGCTGTGGCAGAAGCAATTTTGTAATATTGAAATTTTTTCATGTGTTTCTATCAAGGCGATTATATCAGTTTATACCATATCACCCGAGAAATTTCCTTTGTTTTTGTTATCTCGCTGCTCTGGATGCGCTCCACAGCACACTTTATAGTCACACTCCAAACAGTTGTCATTCTCTTGATTGTCATTTTCCTAGCGGAAAATAGTAATGAATCATTGCTTTGACTCATTCGAAACATTGATATCGGGACGGCGACCGCTCACATTAATTAGCGGTGGATTTCTTTTTTATTATGTAGAGTTTCTTTCAATGAAAACCAATATCAACAAATTAAGACTGCAGTTTGTTTTAGCACTGGTAATAGCCGAATGAGTGACAATGTCTTAGCCGGATTATAAAATCAAGAGAGAGCGGATTTGTTGTTAATGAATAAATTCCTAAAAGTTCTATGAATACTAGTAGTAGCATCATTACCTTAGCTAACTGCGTACTGAAACAGAAAACCACTAACACTAGTTGAAAGGTAAACTGCTCAAGTCAATTATCCTTCTATAAACCGACTTAATAAAAACGCTTAATAGTTAAAACATCTAGCGAGATTTGTCACTTTAATAAATTGCTATTTTAGTCCTCCATTGAAGGGTTATCTGACTCTCATTTCTCAAAATTTTACCCCCACAGGTATTTTTTCTGTTAGTGATGCTTGCTACAGTGGCGATTTATGTCGGAATTAACCGTATTTATTTCAATCGAGACAAGATCTCGCTCGTACTTGATTACCCAAGTACATTTGATGACTTCAAGGAAGTTCCGTCGAGAAGGGACGTCGAGTCAGGTAGTACAATTGTTTAGTTATAGATATAGAATAGTTAGAAAGGAAACTTAAGTTTTCACATTGTTAAAATAGGTGGCAAACCCCAAACATGTTGGGATCTTTGCCGAGGACGGGTGTTTACTTGAGATTGGCGGTCGCTTCATTGAATATGGCGCTCTTTCTCACGCAGTTCACGTCTAGTGAGGGTGTGCACTTATTTGAGGATGAGAAGGCCCGGTAGGCGCTTGCTTTTGGGCAAATTAGCGGTTAATTGAAGGTTGGTAGATGTTTATTTGAGGGTGAAGCTAGCGTCTGGTTTGGTGTGGGTAGACGCTTCTTTGAGAATGGATGTGTTTGTTTAATGTTTGGCATTTTGAGGATGGGTGGTACTTAAAAGGAAGATTATACGAGTGCGGATGCTTGTTTGAAAGCGGATAGACGCTCATTACATGAATGATGGGCATTAGTTTGAATTTGGGTCCATATTTGATGGTTGCGCTTCTTTAATTTGAGAAGGGGGGGGGGGTCAGGCGTTTGTTCAAGGATGTACTTTATTTTGAATGTGGGTCATATTTGATGGTTGCACTTCTTTAGTTTGAGAAGGGAGGGGGGGGGGGGTCAGGCGTTTGTTCAAGGATGTACATTAGTTTGAATGTGGATCCATATTTGAGGGTGCGCTTCTTTAATTTGAGAAGGGGGGGGGGTCAGGCATTTGTTCAAGGATGTACATTAGTTTGAATGTGGGTCCATATTTGAGAGTGCGCTTCTTTAATTTGAGAAGGGGGGGTCAGGCGTTTGTTCAAGGATGTACATTAGTTTGAATGTGGGTCCATATTTGAGGGTGCACTTCTTTGAAGGCCGGTTGACGATTATTCGAGGATGGACGCTTCGTTTAGAGTCTCGGGCACATATCAGAAAATAAATGCTCACAGTTCCAGCAAAGCACTTATTGGAGGGAGTGTTCACACTTTATTCTAGTGGGGTCACTTACTCGAGAGCAAGTGGTTGCCTACCGTAAATGCCCTAAAAATCCCCCCGCCTCTAGTGAACCCCCCTCTCTAATAAGCCCCCCCGTTTAGAACTTCAAAATTTAAACAAGTCTCCCCC